>PVJA010009777.1:0-59504 GCA_004027025.1 Myocastor coypus
AAAAGAAAAAAAAAAGTAATGTGGATTTAGAAAGGTTAATGTTTAATTGTTTGATCAATCTTATATACCTATATGTATTAATCTAAACTGATCTGATGATGAAAATATGTAATATAACCATTGTTAAATTCAAACAATAAAAATTGAAACAAAAAAAATAAAAGAATGAATCTGTCTTTCTATTTTATACTTTAATAATATATTATGTTTTCTTGTTCTAAATTCAGGATTTCAATTTTTTCTTGTAAAATATGTTAAGTGTCTAGTAATAGGTTGTGAATTTTAGAAGATGCTGTGTGTTCTATTCTGCATATTCCACCACATTACCTCCTATTATGCTTTATTGCCATGATTTTTAAATTGGCTGACATATTTGTACAATTTTTTTAAAAGCCTCAAATTTATGGTAGCTATGCATATATATGTTTACAAATACAGATAATTTAAAAAGCAAAACTAAAAATTAAAAAGCAACTCAAATTTCTGCTACCCAAATGCTTCTTCATTTTACTTTTTCTTCCATTGTTCTTTCCTTCTTTTACTGGAGAATACTATGCCTACTGTTTTAGAACTTCTTTTTACTTGACAATCAATTAATAACTCAGCCTCTGAGTTATCAAATATTGCCCCATAACATCATTTTGATGGTGGCATATGACTGTTACATGGATACAACATAAATTGATTAGTAAGTCTCTATTTTGGGAATTTGTTTTCAGTCTTCTATTATGTGTTTATAATTTTCATAAACATTACATTTGTGTTTTTTACTGCTAAAATTTTGTGCATAATCATCGGGATTTATAAGGCTATATTATTTGTTAGGTCTAACATATGTAAATGTTTGTCAAACTTCATCTGCCAAAAACATCATTTTCATCTATACTCTTATCCTTGTCTATTTTGTGTAACGATAATTAGAAAAACCCTGTAAACAAATTTGATGGTTACAATGTTACATAACTGCTTTAACTTGTTTTCAGTTGAGTATAAATGAAGTTTAGTTTTAAAAAGTATATTTTGGCTTTAGACTTTTTTTCTTTTGTGAATTTTTAATTTATGTTCTTTGCCTAGCTTTCTTTCATTATAATCATATTTTAATTTACTTGTGAATGCCTTACATTTTCTGTCTTTACTTATATATGTTTGCAGCGTACAATGCTTAGATTTACCACGGGGGATTTGCCCATGGATGCTCTCATGGGAGTTCTCTTGTTTGCCCCCTTCTCCCACCCTCTGCTCCTTCTAATGCCTTTCCCCTCCCCATTTCAAAAGCTCTATGTGTTTGTTTTTTTTTCAGGACTAGGGTCCAAACTCACAACCTTGCTTTTGCCAGGCAGACACTTGTGCCACAGAGCCACCTCCCAAAAACTCTATGTTTTAATGACTTCTTGTCATATATGTTGAGAATATTTTTTCAGTTAATCATCTATTTTTAAGTTTGATTTTTTGCAATGTGCACATGTCTTAAAATTATATACAGCCAAATGTTAGTATGTTTTTAAAAATGAAATTGTTTTCTTTGGTGTCAGGCCAGCTACAAGATGTGAGTTCGGTGGGTCATTGGATAGATCACTTTTTCATTTAGCTCTGACACCCTGGAAATCTTTTCACCTTTAGTGAGACAACATGTAGGAAAATAGGCTAATGAATGCACAAGTGAATAAGTAGTCGTGGTAAGATAGAATCTATCACTGATTCCAATATGAATTTGTTCAAGGAAGGAGAACTAACATTAGAAAACTGAGCATTAGGCATACGTTTGTCTGATTAAATCCAGACTGCAAGTCTGCCAGGGTTACCTGTTGGCACCCTGATTTTTAGAAGAAACTGAAGCTAAGGGATTAATCAGTTTGACTAGATACATGTTGGAACTGAAATTGAAACACAGGTCTGCTTGGCTTCAAACAATATCCTGGATCATTCCTGCCTTTGTTGTTCCAGAACGATTTATTGGCTCAAGAATATACCTCATTTGCAAGTCAAGTAACAAATGGTTCTGCTATTGGATAGCAGATGTCTACCTTCCCCGAGCCTCCAAGGCACCCGAAGTTGGTTCGCAGCTGTTTTGTGCTTCCTTCCTATGCATGTCAAACCCGGTGATAGGTAGTAAGACTTGGGAACCTGACTGTTCCAGTATTTTTTTCTCATAAAGGCTCTGAATTTTTCATTAAGATGAATTGGCATCTATTGGCCAAAGATTTATAGTCCAAAGATTGACCTGAACACATTATATGATAATATCACTCCCAATTTTTAACATATACAACCCTAATGGAAAAAAAAAAAAAAAAAAAAAAAAAAAAAAACCCTTTTATCACAATTTATTTCAAGGCATACTTCATGTATGAGATAGTAATGAGGCAATGTCTGATTCTCATTAAAGGTCAGAAATAAATAATTCATAACCCAAACAAAAGTATAGGCTTTGTCATAAATGTCATTATTGCCCAAGTGTGTTAATTGCCAGTGGAGCATGCTTTGAACTGCGACTTTTCTTCCTATTTGATTTTAGTTTCATTTCTACAAAATCCTTGAGAATAAAAAGTGCAACCTGTTTTAAAGTGGCTAGAGAAGGCGGTGCATTACTAACATTTAGAAAGTGTTGCAGAAGAAAATTATACGAAGTTCAGCCAGGAAGGGAAATATCTACCATGTAGTATCTGTCTGTCTGTCTGTCTATGTAGTTTTGTCACTATAGAATTTAAATTTTATGCTCAGCATTAAAAATATTTGAGTGCTAAGAAGCATCAGTATCATTAGGAAAACTACATAAGATTTCAAAGTCAAGATTTATAAATGTTACTCCTTTTTGGCTTTCTTCCTTCTTTCTTTTCTTTCTTTCTTTCCTTCCTTCCTTCCTTCCTTCCTTCCTTCCTTCCTTCCTTCCTTCTTTCTTTCCTTCTTTCTTTCTTTTGTATTTAGTACCTGGTCTATGGGGTCTCACTACACAGACTGGACTCATAGTTCTCCCCCTATTTTCAGCCTCCCAAGCACTAGGTTTACAGGCACACACCAGTAGACCACCACGCCCAGGCTCAATCGCCATCTTAATGCACCCTGGAAGCAGGCATGGCACCCATTACTCCTTTTTCAATTCTTTGAATTTATCAGTTTTTTTTTCTTATGGATACTGGCTTTTGTTTTTGAATATGAAGTAGATTGTTGCACAGGAAAACTTGAAAAATGAAATAGCATTTTGGTATTTTTATATACACAAGTATATATTATTAATCTTTTTATTTTGCTTATTTGGAAAAACAAATGTGTCTATATCACAATGCATTGCTTACTATGTAGTATTTTATGGCGCCCATATATAAATGGGGTGGGTAGGATGGAGGTAGGGGAGGAGCATTCTCTCATGCAAAGTGTAAGGACACAGCGGCTTAGTGGTCCCTAGGAGAAAATGGCAGAGGAATTTAGAAAATAAAGACAGGACATCCCAGTTGAGGTCAGGTGGAGATCTGTGTCTGATTGGCAAAAGACCTAAAGAACAGTAGTAGGGGTGTTTATTTATACTCTTGCTAAGTTAGTATCACAAAACACAAAGTTGCCTAGAGACTAAGGCCTGAAATTATCCAGGTAGCTTAGCTGAGGTAGCTTGGCTGCCTTAGCCACTGTGGCCTTGTGTTGCCCTTACAGACATGACCAATTTCCAGTTTTAGCCACTCTGAACAGCAAAGGATAAATATAAGATAGTGCAAAAAGTAGCAATATTAATTAAGGATCTGACATAGTGTAAAAATTCTTGAACAAAGAAGCAGGAGATCTGTGTACATGAGGTCAGTTATTGTGACCAGGTCATCTGGTGACCAGAAGTAGACTTGGGAGAGGAACAAGGAGACTTCAAGATCTTTTAAATGGACTGTGAAGATTAAACAAGGCAGATGAGTCCTGATAAGTCAGTGTGATCCCCTCTGTTGTAAAAAGATCCCTAAGTGGGTGACTGAGCATGTGAGTGAACCTCAGGGTGTGACTAAGGACCCTGTCCTCTTTGGATGTTGACTTATGTGATTTGCACAGTTCGGGGTGAGTGACTTGTAGTCTGGTGGTATGAGCTTCTAACTCATTGGGTATTTTAAGGAAGGGAGGACAAGCACTGACTTTGAAAATAGTATTGGAAAGGACGTCCATGGGCTGTAAAGAAAAAAGCAGGTGTTGTTTGAGTCTTTGAAATAACAAGATTTCATAAGGTAAAAGGATGATATGATTTCAGTTCAGAAAATGTGAAGATGAACTGGAAGCCTCGGATATACCAGTAAAGGAAGACAGAAAAGGTTGGCAGGGAAGGCATAGAAATAGGACAGCAGCACTGGAGGGAAATGGGTGATGAATGGTAGGCTCTTAGATTCCTGAGAGGGCTGAGTACGAAGCCGGAGTGTTAGTTCGGATGGCCTCTTCATGTGTCGCCCAGCAGTTTCGCTCTGTTTCATATGATTGGAAGGAACTGCATGCTTTGGACAAATGCTTCTGCATCAGCTTCCTTGTGTTGCTGGCCACTCTTGGAGTTCTAATTGTCACTAACAAGCTGCATGTTCTGAGTCAAACAGAGGTCTGACTGTCTTGTTTCCTCATTTATTCCATGAATCACCGCGAGTATCCATGTGCTGTCTTTACTCTCTGACATGTTTCCCCTCCATGCCTTCCTTTTGTAATCTTAGCTCTTCTGTAATAATTGCCTTGTAGGCTCTCTGTGTCTTTGGGCTTTCTCAGTTTGGTCTCCACTTCTGACTAGATATGCTTTGTCTTCTCAGAATTACTATAAGTCACCCAATAATTCTCACCGTCCTCCACATCACAATCATCTGTCCTCCTTGGTGAAAACTCCGTGAGAATAGGAAATGTGACTCATTCTTTTTGCTTAGAGGAGGTTCTTTTTCTTTTAAAAAGGGTCCGCAGGGTCTTCAGGATCTCACTATGTAGATTGGACTTGTAGTGATCTGCCTGCGTTCAGCCTCCCAAGAGCTGGGATTACAGGTGTGTGCCACCATGGCCAGTCTCAATTGCTGTCTCAGTGTGCCCTGGGGGCAGGGCCGGCACTGCAGCCTGGGGATCGGACCCTGGCCTCTGTCTGCCTAAGATAGAGAAGGTTCTTCATAAGTGATGTTCAAATGAATCAATAAAGTTTTCTTCTGGGAGGCAAATTAGAAATGACATTGTAATTAGGAATGGTGGAGACTCTTACAAAAGGGAAAAAATACCTGGTGAAAATAATTCAAATTTCTATGGGACATTTAAGTAACTGATTTCATCAGGCATGAGTATTGTTTACGTAGGTCCTACCATAAACTTGGAGCAGCTGCAGACATTATAAAGCTATTAGCAGAAACTTGATTGCTCCACAAAAAATCCTTGAAGGAATTCTATCATGTTAAATGGAAAATAGCAGAGGAAGGAAGAAGGGAGAGTATTAATAACACAAGGTTGGAATAACCCACTCATGTACATCTGAAACTAAAGATGTATATCCATCTGAAGACAAAATATGCCATAAAACTAAACTTTAAATTTAATACATATGAAGTAACTAATGAGTACAGTTTAATATAATATGCATTATATTAAGAACTTAGACATAGGAAATGACCAAAAATTTTAGCATATTTTAAAGTCTCATCTTGCCATTGAAAACTTACTTTACCATAATATTGTTTTGCTCATGTGAGAACCTGAAAGAGTACATACAATTAGAAAGGTAAAGTAGATACTGTGAAAGGGGGAGAATTTTTTCAATGGGAAGGAAAAAGTGGGATGAAGAAAAGGATGACAGAAAGATGGGAAAAAAGATATAGTTACATATATATTCAGGACAATTTGGATAATTGTATTGCCTATTTCTGCTGGTCTTTTGACAGGAACAGTTAATGCTTTTTTTTTTTTTGTGGGACCGTTGTTTGAACTCACAACCTTGCCCTTGCTAGGCAGGCACTTCTGCCATGGAACTATCTCCTCAGTCCCCTTTTTAAATTTTTTATTCTTTAATTTCTTATAACTTTTGTTGTTGTCTTGTTTCTTTTTTTAAAAACCAATTTTGCACATTTATATTTGGTAACCTAAAAAACTAATTTGAAGATAACATCATGTAATATGGCAACCACTGATGAATTCCTATCATATTGTTTGGTGACATTTTGTATTGTTTCTAATACTGTTTTTTTTTTATTACAATTTCATATTCTTTTTTTTTTTTTTTTTTCCCCAGAACCAGGGTTTGAATTCAGATCCTTGAGCTTTCCAGACAAGTGCTTATTCTACTGAGCTATCTCCCCATGGGGGAAAAAAAAAAATTGTTGTGGTACTGGGAATTGAACTCAATTTTATACTCTTTAAAATTAAAAACATTTAAAAAACTTGGTTTACATCTATTGACTTTGATTAAACACACATTTTGTTGTTGTATAAATGAGGTATGCTTTTAGTTTAGATAATAAGTGTATTTGATGTCAGTAACACTGTTTCCTAAACTTATGAAAGCTCTAAAGATATTTTTCAGTTTTTGCTAGTACAGTTGCACCATGTAAATCTGATAAAAATCTAAATATTGCCTTAAAAACTAATAAATATATGTAAAGACTTCTATGTAGCTGTGATGCTAATGATTGCTAACCTCATGATAAATTACACAGGTTTGTGTTTGCCAAGTGTACAGGTCTTCTAGCATGCTGGTGACCTCCAGACTGAAGTTGTTCGTGGCAGACCTTTTCAGGTTTCTATTTATGGGAGTGTTATATAATTGTGTTATGATAGTTAAATATACCTAAGTATGCGCAGCCCAGGCATCAGCCCCAATAAATGTATTATTATATGAACTGTAATGGTTCCAACCTACATTATTCACATCAGTGTTTCATCTGCTCTAAGGATCTCTATGCTTTCCTGTTGTACACACTATGGCCATGAGTTGGTCAGTATTCCTTGATGTCTCCTTTCTAGCACCTTATGAACAGAGAATTAGTCAATATTTTCCAGTGAATTGTCTCACCTGAAGATCATGAGGCTTTCTTTGTTTTTCTGGATTCCTTGCACACTTCTGACTTTTCCCTTGTGCCTGTACAAGAGAAAGATGGATGTCATGCTCGGTAGAAGAATTCCCAAATGGTGGAGCTCTCCATAAGCACATTGCTAGGACAGGTCTTTCAGCTTATGCCCACAGGCCTTTTCCCCAAGTCTCTCACATATAGTGCAGCCTGAGACAAGTCTGGCATCAGCTGCACACTACCCATGTGAGCACCATTCATTGGCTGAGAGACTTGCTTGCCCTCACCCTTGATCACAAGGGTGCCTTTCTAGTTTTTCTGTCTTTACACTGATGTCATCACTTTGTACCAATCCCATCACTCTCATGGGAAGGAATCTGGGTGTCAGGGTTTTTCACTTCTTTTTCATTTGCTTTTCTCTCATTGCTGGAATAAAATACCTGACACCCAAAATTAAGGAAGGCAAGGTTTATTTAGCTTACATTTTGTAGAGGTTTCAGTCTGTATTTGGCTGGCTCCAAGGCAGAGCAGCGCGTGGCAGAGGGCAGCAGTTCCTGGTTGCAGAAAACAGCAAAACAGCAAGAGTAAAAAGGGAGGCTCATCAGAGGCAGAGACAGAGAGCAAGCCTCCCTTTCTTGCACTGCATTCAGCCTCTCTGCCTCAGGCCAGGTGTAGCCTCACACCCTTAATCCCAGAAATGGATCATGAATTAATCACGAATTCTAGAAGTCACCCAGTGACTTCATGAGGCTTTGAAGGAACCATTAGACAGAAGCCCATAACAGCTCCCATAAGACTTTTCATCCTTAAAAAGGTCAGGGTAAAGTGAGCAAGGGGGAGGAAGGATGGTACCCGACCCCACATGGTAGCATCTGAGGACACGCTCATAGCTGTCTTGGGGAAGGGTGGAGAGTGTTGGCTCCCTCATGTCCTCTAATATGTAAGCCTTATTAAGTTAGTCTCTGAAAATCCTTTTCCATTCTTTTCTGGCCCTTCCAATAAGCAATTATTTTTCCTAAACAACCACCAAAATATGAGGGTACTATCTTCATAGAAAGATTTTTTTTTCTTTAAAATTTTACTGAAATCTAAGTAATTTCAAGGCCATGCCTACAGAGAATATTTGTTTTATAGACAATTATGAATTATTAAATATTAGCAGTGTGTTAGTTTTCCTTTGCTATAACAAAATTCTTGAGAGAATTAACTTAAAGAAGGAAACAGTTACTTGAGTTCACTGTTCTGGAAGTTTCCATCCAAGCTGGCTGCATTGCTTTGAGGCTGTGGTGAGGCAGAAACATCCTAGGGGGAGGACGCAGTAGAGGAACACTGCTCACCTTGTGGCAGTTGGGGTAAGGAGGTGGTGTGGTGGTGGGGGGACAGTAAGGGAAAGGACAGGCAGGGAGGGGAGGAGGGAAGGAAAGGAGAGGAGTCTGGGGTCCAGACAGCTACCCAAGGACATACTCCCTGATCCTCTCCCTTTGCCTATGCCCCACCTCCCATGTTTCCATCATTTCCTAAAAATATCAAATAATGAACCTTGAGTGGATTCACCTGATATTAAAGCCTTCATGATCCAGTTACCTTCCAAAACCAGAACCTCTAAACACTGCTGCACAGGGGACCGAGCCTTCTACACATGAGCCTTTTGGGGGAGGGGTGGGATGCCCCAGATCCAAGCTGTAAGAGCTCGCAAGTGGAATTCTCTGTTCAGAAGAATGAGGTGTACGGATGCTCCTCAACTTATGATAAGGTTATAGCTAATGAAATTATCCTATGTTGAAAGTATTGTTTGTAAAACAATTGCATTTCATGCAACTAACCTACCGCACCCTGTAGCTTAGCGACACAGTTCATCATAGCAGATCCAGCGTTCACCCACGTGATCGTGTGGCAGACCGGAGGCTGTCGCTCCCACTGCCCAGCCTCAGCACAGAGCATGTATTGCACGTTGTGTGTTGTGTGTACTGCACGTTGTGTCTCAGGAGAAGATCACGTTCAAAATACTGTAAGCCAGACCGCCATAACCTGGAGACTACTTACACAAGTTTCTATCATTTTTATATATGTATAAAGTTATGGCCCGTGTGTTTCTAGCTATTGTTCTTTGAGATTTTTTTTTTCCCCTCCAAATATTGACTGAACAAAGAAGAAATCAGTTCTTTCATATTGGAAAACAAGAATTTATTCTTAATGATATACCATAGGGGGAAGCATTCTGAAATTTTGTATTATTTTTAACATGTCAAATACATGGTAAACAAATTACTGAATGGCTTGTACATAGATGCTTTATTTTATTTTTTTATTTTTATTTATTTATTTATTTATTTATTTATTTATTTTTGTCTTTTTGAGACAGGGTCTCGCTATGCAGTTGAGGCTGGCCTTGAGCTCACTTTTGTAGTCCAGGCTGGTCTCGAACTCGCACCAATCCTCCTGCCTCAGCCTCCCGAGTGCTGGGATTACAGGCGTGAGCCACCACGCCCGGCTCATAGATGCTTTAAACATCACTTTTACAGTAGGATAAGAGATTAAAGAAAACCCTGTAATACTATGAAAATGAAATACTGAAGGAATAATAGCATCTTTCTACAGTTCGTTTGCTTTGTAGTTATTATTTATACCATAATTTTTGGTTTAAATTTCCATTATGCATTTTTCAGTCTTAATTTCACAGGTTGTGCTGAATTCTTGATCTTTGGCTATCCAAGAAAGAAGAAAGCTTTTATGAATAAAAGCTGACTCTGATCCTAGGCTCTTGAGAAGCTGATTCAGAAGGAGGGAAAGTTTCAGGCCAGCTTGACAACTTAGCAAGACTTTCTCTGCAGATGAAGGACTGGGTATGTTGCTGAGAGGCACAGGACCCCTCCGTTCAATTCCTAGAAATGGAAAAAAACCAAACAAGCCAATGAACAAACAAACAAACAAACAAACAAAATCCAAGCATATGAGTGGTAGATTATTTTTCAGCATACATCTACAGGAACCTGGAGATTAGTTGTCACTAGTTGATGTAACATTTAGAAAACCTCAGCCTTTGGCCTGGTGTGGAACAACACTTGTGTTCATTGTGTGCAAGACGCTGTTTTGGCTTCGCTGTAACTGTTGCCAAGCAGTTTCCAAAGCAAAATTAGCAATATCAACTGCCCTTTGTTTTAATAGAATATGTGTTTCCATATGAATGAATTTTCTAGGTGAAATTCAATGACTTATGCACTGATATTTTCTTTCTTTCTTTCTTTCTTTCTTTCTTTCTTTCTTTCATTTTAGGGAAGCATCTACAGGGTGTTCAGGGTCTCACTACTAGATAAGACTCGTAGTGATCTGCCTGTTTACAGCCTCCCACCTCACGTGATCATGCACAGTCTCAACTGCAGTCTCAGTGCGCTCCTGGGGCAGGGCCAGCATGGCAGGAGCACTGATATTTTCAATAATGTTCTAGTTTCTTGAAGAGAGGGACCAAGGGTCTTCTATTTACTTATAGCATACTTCTTAATGTAATGACTATAGTACAAGGCTCATCTAATTTGATATTCACCTCTGGACTCTGGGGTAGGTTTTTATATACTTTATCTTTCACAGTTTCATTAAAAGCAGAGGATCTGGAAGAAGCATCCTACACATACACTTACATGTGTACTATGTTTTCATCCTTTCCTAGACAGTCAGCCCTCAGTTAAGTTTCTCGTGGCATCTTCAGAACCTGTCCCTGGGCCACCTGTGTGGCTCTCACTACCTGTTGGCCTGGTGGCTTTCACTAACTAACTGTTGACCGCTTTTACCTGACTTGTTGTGAATCTGGACATGGCAGACACATCTTCACTTTGCCAGTCACTAGCTGAGGGATTTTTCTGCCAGTTGTTTCATATGAGTCTTAATTTCCTCTTTTGGAATCTGTGAAACTAAGATGAAGTTATGGACATTTTTTTCTTTGTCTTTTTGAGACAGGGTTTTGCTATGCAGTTCAGGCTGGCCTTGAGCTCACTTTTATAGCCCAGGATGGTCTCAAACTCACACTGATTCTCCTGCCTCAGCCTCCCAAGTGCTAGGATTACTTACAGGCATGTACCACCGCACCTGGCTGGGCATCTTGTGAGGTGATTCCCGTGTGTGCCTCTGACCATTGTCCAGCAGGCATCCTACACCCACCGCCTCCATTTCCTTCCTTCGCTCCTTTGCAGGGTGGATATTCTACCCTCCTTTTCTTTAATAGAGGAAAAAAATCAGGGAATAGCAAAGTCATGTGTTTTACCAAAGTTCGCTTTTACACTTAGGAAAAACAAACTCCACAAGAATTAGACCCTTATCTCCTAAATTTATTTTCAGTGTTTCTGTTATTATATCATGCTACCTGGTATTTGTTCAACAAATCTATTGATGCTTATTGAGTTTTATTTATTTATTTTTTGCCTCAAATCCTAATGAAGAAATAGAGAAGAGTATCATTTAGATAGAAAGACAATGACAATTTTAAAAATTTATACAACAAATATTTCTTCATTGTAAGCTCAGTAAAAAGCATGCAGTTTGGTTTCATGTAGTAATCAAAATTGAATGTGGCAAAACTTTTGTCTTTAATAATTAAGATTGGTGGTGATAAAGAGACAAGAGCTCAGAGGGTTATAATCCAACACAGTACACAATAAGAGCCCAGCAAGTGGTATAACTTAAGACATGCTGAGAAGCAGAAGGGATTATTTCTAGAAGGACGCATACTTGGGCAGGCGTAACAATGTCTTTTTTCAGCAGTGTTGTGAACAGTGCCCATTTGCAAGGTCTTCTGCCAGTTTGTTTTGGGTATTGTTATCCGAAGAAGAAGACCTCTGATTTGGACTCAAAGGCAGAGCTCTTAGTAAAGAATGTGGCAGGACGTGGTTTATGCTGCCTCACCCCTGTCTGCAGTGGTTCTCCTGGAAAGTATTACATTTGTTTCCCATGTCTGCTTACTCACCAATGGCAAATGCAGTCTTTATTGTTGATGATTCATGTGGAGCGTGGCAGGTGACTCCATGTGGAGCGTGGCAGGTGACTCCTTGTGCGGAATCCTCTGGCAAGCATCTATTTGCAGAAATGATAGACACATTGAGTTCAGCAAAACAGCTAATGTCTGCAGTCAGACTGTTGAACAGGATACTTCACTATATGGTTCAGCATTTCTTTTTTTTAAAGAAGTCCTCTCTTTCTGTCTCTCTGTCTCTGTCTGTCTGTCTGTCTGTCTGTCTGTCTGTCTGTCTGTCTGTCTGTCTCTTTCTCTCCATTTCTCTGCCTCTCTTTGTCTTTTTGAGACAGGGTCTCATTATGCAGCTCGGGCTGCCTTGAGCTCACTTTGTAGCCCAGCCTGGCCTTGAACTTGCAATGATCCTCCTACCTCAGCCTCCCGAGTCCTGAGATTACAGGAGTGCACCAGCACGCCTAGTTTTATTTCTCTCTTCTGATTTCCTCCCTCTTTCTTATTTCCTTTCTGTCTTCTCCCTCCCTTTTGCTCCATTACGGTTGAGACTGAGAATGTCCCTCAAAGTCTCACGGGCTTTTAAAGGGTAATTGGATCTGGGGATCTATGACAGAATATGAATATTAGGAGGCAGAATGTGGTCAGAGAGATGAGTTGCTGGGTGTGGGACCTGGAAGGGTTCCTCTCTCTTCCTGGCTCCTTCCGTCCCCCAGGCCATGTGCCGCCTTCTTGTGCCCAGTCCCCACCCCCAACCACACCACTTTTGTGTGTAAACCTGCTGAACCAGGGCTGCAACTTCTTGCTCTGGGAGTCAAAATAAAGCTCCCTATCTTTAAATTGCAGTATCAAGTATTTTGTTCCAGGGACTAGGAATGTAACTAAGACATTTCCTGTTATTATTTGTGCTTCTATTCAAAGGGAGTATTTACTCAAGGTTCACAAGGGAAAACATTTAGTACAAGATGCAAAATTTATTTTTATAAATTTGTTTTATTTTTTTAATATTCCCCCAAAGAGTCAAACGCAAAAGAGCTCAGGAGAACTGTCCACGCACTACAGACTCAAAGAACTCACCTGAAGGCCTGGATCCCATGGCAATGACTCATACAAGTCTGTATCAAGGATATGCACTGAGATGGCCCAAAGGTCAGCGGCAGGAGCTAGAGAGGCCGTGTCCCTGGGATGAAGGCTCTGCATCCCCAGCTGGGGCATCTCCTTTGGAGCCAGGAATTGATGCTCCGCAGCAACAGCAAAGACCTGAGCTGCTCTGATGATGGTAAGAGCTGAGCTCATGTCAGGTAAACCAGGACAACAGGCTTCTCCCAGGGAACCAACAGTGCCCCATCTTCCCCTCCAGTTCTTCTTTTATGGTGTTGGTGACAGTCCTCAGGGCACCCTCCACACCCAGAGCCACACTGATGCCCTGCAGCTGGTTGTTATAAGCTGACCATTAGTTAATCTTCCACAGGGAATATACAAAAGAAACTGAACTTGTTTCCTTTCCAAATAGAATTGAGAACATAGGGACTGGAGTTCGATCCCCAGTGTGCATTGCTGGCCCTACCCCTGGGATGCACTGAGAGGAGCGATTAAGACTGGGCATGGTGGTGTGCACCTGTAAACCCAGGGCTTGGAAGGCTGCAAACAGGAGAATCACTATGAGTCCTAACTGTGTAGTGAGAGCCTGTAGACCCTGTACTAACACACACACACACACACACACACACACACACACACACACACACACGAATTGACAAAAAGCTTAGGGAGGTAAAATCTAAGCATAGAATGATAGAAGCTTATAGCCAAGTGAAGCAGTTGTGATCTCTTTGAGGTTGAATGTGGCAAGCAAGATTTTTCTTTTCTTTTCTTTCTTTTTTTTTTTTTTTTTTTTTTTTTTTTTTTTTTTTTTTTTTTTTTTTCTTTTCTTTTTTTTCCAGTGCTGGGGATTGAACAAGTGACTCCCACATGCTCAAAGCTACATCTCTAGATCTTTTTACTTTGATAAAGAATGTCACTAAGTTGTTGAGGGTTGCCTCAAACTTGCAACTTTTTACGTCTGCCTACTTAAATGGGAGGTACTGAAAGTGTGTACCCCCACAGGCAGCTCCAGAAAGCTTCCTACAGCGGTTTACTTGCTTTCTTTTCTGCTATAAAACAAGTTTCTTCATGTTTTAACCATTTGATCCCATGTACATTTTATTTTTATTCATATGATTGTATGAATAATCGTTTTGTTTGTTTTTATCATCTCAGCCAAGCTAAATGATGCCTAACTTTTTAAATCCCACTAACTACTGTTTATTCAGTGTTCAAACCTTAGTGCAGTTTGTGGGGGATACAGTTTTTTATCCTCCATATCTCCTCACATTGGTGTGACCAGGACTTCCAGTGGGATTTAATAGATGAATATCCACCTTACCTTTTTAGTCCATTAAAAACCTTGAGGTGTGCTGGTGTTAGAATTTCCCTGGCATTTTTATAAAATTGAGCAGCGAATCCATCAGGCTTTTTTCTTACTTGGTAGTTGTTTTTTTTAAAAAATATTCCTTCAATTTCATTGTCTCTTTTTTGGATTATTCAGGGTTTTTACACTTTCTTGTTTCAAGTTTTATAATTCATATGTATTTAGAGACCTAACCATTTCTTATAAATTGTCTAATTTACTGGTGTACAGGTTCTCAAAGTAGCTACTAATAATCTTTGGGATTTCTTTACTGTCTACCATTTTCATTTCTAATTTTCTAATTTGAGTTTTTTCTTTCTACTTTTTGGTTAGACCAGCTAAGGCTTGATATTTTGTTCATGCTTTCAAAGAACCTGTTCCCTGACTTATTGATTCTTTGTATTTATTTTAGTCTCTATTTCATTGATTTCATCTGTGATGGTAATAATTTTGTTCCTTATAATAGTTTTGGATTCGGATTGTTCTTGTTTTTGTAGGACTTTGAGGTGCATAACTAGATTATTTGTTTGATTCTCTCTTTTTGTTTTTAAATGTGAGCACTCATGGTGATAAATGTCCCTCTTAGGATTAATTTGATTGTATCCTATATATTCTGGCATGTTTCATTCTGGCATGATTGTTTAGTTGTAAAAACTGTCTTATTTCTTCCTTAGTTTCTTCTGTGACTTATTGATTACTCGATAGTGTATTGTTTAATTTCTGTTTTTTTTTGTTTGTTTGTTTTGGTCATTGGTTGCTAGTTTCATTGTGTTATAATCTGATGATATACATGGTATAATTTTCATTTTCTTGCCTTTATTTAAGCATGCTTTATTGGCTAATATGTGGTTTACTTTGGACTAAGTCCCATGGGCCACTGAGTAGAACACATAATCTGTTGTTGGGTAGAACACTATAAAGAACTATTAGGGGGCCTGGCGGGATGGCTCAGTGGTCTAAAGGGCCTGCTTGGAAAAGCTTGGGCGGCTTCAGGGACCACGGTTCTATCCCTGGCACCACATGCTGCGCCAGCCCTGCCCTTGGGGTAGGCTGAGCCGGCCATAAAAATGAGTGAATAAACAAATAAAGATTCTGAAACAAGAAAAAAAAATAAAATAAAAAAATATTTAAAAAAAAAGAACTATTAGGTTCATTTGTTTAAAGGTTGGCTTAACTCTAATAATATTTCTTCATTGATTTTTTTTTGTCCAGTTGATCTACCTATTTATGATAGTGTTGTACTGGGGTACTCTATTATAATTGTGTTTACATTTATCTGACCTTTTATATGTAGTAGTGTTTGTTTTATGAAGTTGAGTGTGCTGGTGTTTGGTAGATATATATTAATCATTGTTTTATTTTTATCCTGTTGAATTTGAACTAATACTGTATGTGGTGACGTTGCTGCCTCTTCTGATCTCTTTTAGCATGAAGTTAACTTTGAAAATATAATTGCTACTCTTGGGTGTTTTCAGGTTCCCATTGCAAGGAAGTATTGTTTTCCATCTTTGGATTTTAGTCTTTGACTTTCTCTTGTATTTAAGTATGTATCTTGTATATAACATACAGTTGGATTTTGTTTCCTGATCCCTCTGCCATTCTGTATCATTTAGTTGGGGGAATCAAGGCCGTTCACATTGAGATTAAAGGTGCTGATTTATTCCTGTCATTGCATTATTTTCCTGTTTCCCATCTCTTTCTTTCCCTCATACTTAGCTTTTCACCCTTCCAGGCCTATTCTTTCTATTGGAACTTTTGACCTGTTTAGGTTTGTTGTCTCTCTCCCCCCTTTTTTTTTTTTTTTTGGTCTTTTTGAGACAGGGTCTTGCTATGCAGTTCAGGCTGGTCATGAGTTCACTTCTGTAGCCCAGGCTGGTCTTGAACTCACACTGATCCTCCTGCCTCAGCCTCCCAAGTGCTGGGATAATAGGCGTGTGCCACCACATGCAGGGGTTTGTTTTCTCTTTATAGGATATCATTCAGAATTTTCTGGATTCTTGGATCGGTGATCATAAATTTTTCTTAGATGGAAATACTTTATTTTCACATAAATTTTGAAAAGTCATTTTGCAGGATATACCAGTCTGGGTTGGAAGTTGTTTTCTTTTAGTGCTTGAAACACTTCACTCTGAGATTTCCTGGCCTTTAAGATTTGTGTTATGCTGTGATTCCAATTTCAAGTAGTTCACCACTCATCCCTAATAGCTTTAAGATCCTGTTGTTGCATTGGACTTCTGGGTTTTGACTATGACATGTCATGGGAAAGATCTTTCCTTGGGTGGCTTGGTAGTTCTCTATGCATGACTTATCTCTGTGTTAAATTTTTTTCCTATATTTGGAAAAGTTTTTACTATTATTTCTGCAAGAAGGATTTTTATGCTATTGTGATTTTTAATTAATTCCAGCTATGTACAGAGTAGTCATCTAATCTAAATGAATCATCTAGGGTAAGGTGACTCCATTTTTCACATTCTCTTGTGGAGTTTAGGGTATCTCTAAATAATTTGCGACCCACACCAGCTCTGTATTTTAGTTCTGATTCTCGGTCTTCACAGTGGTAACTTCTGCTATCTATATATTAAATGCAGTTTTTAATCTCCTAAATGTCTGGTTGATACCTTTTCATGGACATTCATCCTTCACACAGAGGACATTGATGTTGTGTATCATTTTGTCTTAGTAATAGGAAAGCTGACCAATACTATAACTATGTGTGCAACTTTCTTTTAGAATATTGTTCTTATACATATGCTGTGAAGTTGTGCATACTTTGTTCTGTCAATGATTTCTTAAGAAATTCTTGGCTCATATTTCTAGCTTTAAACCTTTTACCAGTCAGGATCTGGGCAGAACACTTAGCAGTGTTCCAGTGTGGCCTGGCCTGATGATATATCTATTTAAACTGCCAGAAAGATAGATTAAGAGTCAACAAAGAAAAAGAAGGCAGCTCAAAATAATTTCACTGGAGGATGTACATAATGCTTGATTTGAAAATCTAGTTAGCAGTCCTGCCAGTCAAGAAAGACAGTGCCAGAGATAAACTAGCAGGAAAGGCTGTAACATAGGTAGACTTACCACCGATGGGGCATTTGGATCCATACTTTGCAAAACATAGTTGAGTTTATCAGTGTGCTTATTTCAGTAGCATCATCCTGAGTTTCATGGCGTTAGTGGCAATCAGCTGTGGCACGTCCTCATGTGGTGCGTACCGAGGTCCTCTAAGCTGGAATCACAGAAAAAAAGAAAGAAATCTCAAGTAGCCTTAATTTCATTAACCAGAGATCCATTTCCATCTGTCTTAGGAGAAAAATTTGTGATAAAAAGCCTAAATATGTAAGATACTTACAAAACCATGAAGTGTCTTTAGTATGTCTTGTGATTCAGTATAAATTCCGGCCAAAGTCATGCATTGTTTACACTGATAGTCAAAGATCTGTTTGATATGAATTACTGGCTGAAATTAGCATTTGAAATAATGCAAATTGTCAATCATCAAAAATTAATTTAATTTGCTATGTAGCAGTGATAAAGGCAGGCAAATGAGATGATTGTTTAGAAGCTATATTTTCCACAAGAAATAAAACAAGTGAAAATCTTCATGTCATTTAAGTAAAACCCACAAGTAATAAAATGTCACTAGTATCTTTTTATTGTTGTTGTTGTCATTGCCACTGAATAGATTCTTAATGTCTTGGTTAATTTTCTTTCATTGCTGAGACAAAATATATGATGCCCAGAATAAGGACAGAAAAGTTTATTCAGCTCACAGTTACTGGAGGTTTCAGTCCATACTTGGCTGGCTTCAAGGCAGGGTGGCACATGGCAGAGGGCAGCAGTTGATGGTGGTGGAAAACAGCAGACAGGGGGAAAAAAAGGGAGGAGCAACAGAGGGCAAGTTCCTTTCTTTCCCTTATATTTTATGCAGTCTGCCATCCCAGGGTGAGTGTGGCACTTACAGCATAGCCCCAGTACTGGACCATGAATCAATCACAAACTGTAGAAGCTGGCCCTGTGACTACAAGAGGCTTTGGGAGAACAACTAGACCCAAACCATAACACTTAAACAAAGAATGAGTCTCCTTACTTGAGTTTTGTTATTTCAAGTCATCTACTTTATCATTTTCTCCCCTTTCTTCCAAAACTAAAACCTGGCATAAGAATGGCCTTTGCCAACATGTTGATGACTTCGACCTTCCTCTGTTGTGTGTCTCCATTATTTGTGCTAGTTTTGCAGAAGAGCACTTGCTGATTGGCTCCTTGGCAAAGGTTAATATAACATTCAGCCTGTGTAAAATGATGGGATAATAATTTACACATGATTTAGAAGGGAAAATCTACTTTCTGGGTGGGAAAAACATTCATAATAGTTGTTCGATAGCAAAAGATGAACTTTCCCCTTTAGCTAATGATAGAAAATAGCTGAGGTTCTTTACAGTTAACATTCTTGATCTATACTCCGTTCACTCTAGCATCTGTCAAAAGCCTGTCTGGAGAAGTCATAGCTAAAGCTTTATGGGGAAAGAAAGAGGCAGGCAGTGGGTGGTGAGTGTTCATTTGTATAGTAATAGTTTTTCTAAAACAAAGCACAATGTTTTGCAAATTGTGTTTTCCTTTTTTCTGTGGCTACAAGGAAACAATAAGACATATCTACTAAAAATCATGGCAACTAAATTAGCATTTTAGGTTAGTAGATTTGCTTTCCCAGTTACATTTTTACTATATCACTGTCCATATGAACTCCTTCACATCCTTTCATCAAAGGTATTGATTACAAGACAAAATGAAACAAAAGCTCAGAATCTTATTTCTGTCTTAGTAGCTTCAAATGAGGTAAAAATTTCTTTCTGCTTTCTTTGTGCTACAATTCCAGAAGGCGGTTAAAAAACCCGAGGTGACAAGACACAGTGTAGTGGTTTTGTTTGAAGTTCACTGTAGTCATGGACTTTGAAACTAACTGGGGCCTTTTATTAATTGGATTAGTATACTGTATTACAGAATCACAAACACAACTGAAGTAGCCACATGTCAAGCTTTGTACTCTAAAGGAAATTATTACAATGTACCAATAGAGTGAGTCCAACCCACTGCAGTGTGATAGTAACACTGTGTCCTCATATCTGTAAGTGGAAAAATCAAGCTCCTGAATGTGAGGTCAATGGTTTTGTCAAGAAAAATTTTCTGTTTTGGCTGCTTTATTCCAGTGTCTGGTGTATGGTATAATCCTTATAAATATGCGCTAAGTGCCTGGCTGAGCAAATATAATTTATCATGTATGATATGTCATCTGGAATTAAGTATAAGCTCTGTTATATTTCTGAGTAGGATAGGGGTTGAGTGATGAGCAGAGGAAGGAAACAATGGTGAGATTTTTCCCTAAATCCACATGTTTGCTATTTTTGGTACTCTTCTTTCCTTGATAGAGCCCAGTAGTCATTGGATATTACTTTTCTTCTGCCTAAAAGTTTCCCCTAGCATTTCTTATCAAGTAGTTTTATTGATATAAATTAGTTCAGCTTTTGTAATGTCAGAATAGGTCTTTGTTTTTCAATGAACTGAAGGCGAATAAAATATGTCCATACTCACTGTGAGGAAACAGGAATCACTTGAATGGAGCATGGAGTATTTCTAACTAAGTTTTTAAATTTACTTTTATTAGTACATGTTGGCAGTACATCACGATCACATTCATCATGAGGGGTTAGTACATCACATAGCACATCCTAATTCTTTTTTAAAAATCTTTCCCTCCCTTCCTGTATTTCTAACCTTATGATGTCAAGCTTAAGATGTTTGTTCATCAGCATTGTCCAGCAAAATTTATCTGCTTTTGTTAATTATCTCTTGATCAGGTTTTTTTTTTTTTTCTTTTTCCTGGAACTGGGGATTGAACTCAGGCCCTTGCACTTGCTGGGCAAGTGCTTATTCTACTGATCTATCTCCCTGTCCCCTCTTTATCAGGTTAACTTTTGGAACTTTTATCTTGCACTAGATACAAGCCTACATAAACTATCCAACATAAACCAGGATAAACTACCATCTCTAGTTGTCAGCCAATGGCTTCGACACATTAAGAACAGTCATTATTATTCAACAGCTGTAAGGTCCCTAGGGTCAAGGTGAGAAGAGAGTTATACAGGAATGAATGGTTCAGCTTCCCAGGAATTTAAAAAATCTCCAGCAGACTTATTGAGGATAAGTTTTATGGGTGATCAACTTGTAAATTCTGTTTTCCATCATCTGCTGGTGTTAATCATCAACAAGTATTACTGGATGACTGTAGCTTGTCTAATAGGAGAGCTCCAGGAAGAACCAATATAATAGTCCTGAGAAATGGTCACCTGGGTTGATTAAGATGGTAGATGCTCACTATCAGATGTGATTAGCATTCTTTAGTCCATGAAGACTAAGGTTGAGATTAGTGCCTAAAGGTTATAAAGGACAGGCATTCCTTGGTCTTGAAGGAGCCTGAAGATTTGCCTTCACTAGTTTCTGTCTTTGGAATGTGTGTGATTATCTTCATGGCATTTGTCATTATTTACAGTTAAAGGCATATTTATTCATTGTCTAAGTCCAACGCCGATATTAAGCACCATGGGAAAAGAGACAGTCTATCTTGCTCTCTGTGGTATCTCAAAACTCAAAGTATATTTACTGAATGATTGAATGGAGCAAAAATGACATTTTCAGTGAGTCATGTAATCATGTCACAAGTACAGGACACATTTTGGCAGTAGAAGTTACCTTCCATGTTCATTAGAAGAAAAAAGTATTGAAAATCTTATAGAAATTTCCACCTTAGCTGGGCGTGGTGGCACACGCCTGTATCCCAGCACTTGGGAGGCTGAGGCAGGAGGATCAGTGCAAGTTCGAGACCAGCCTGGGCTACAAAAGTGAGCTCATGGCCAGCCTGAACTGCATAGTGAGACCCTGTCTCAAAAAGACAAAAAAAAAAAAAAGAAATTTCCACCTTGATAGTATTGACCATCTGTAGTAATGTAAAATACTGCTGAATGATAGATCCATTGGAGCTTCTTATGGGATAGTAAAGAGTGGGGAATGGTGGTGCATGCTTGTGAGTCCAGCGTTATGGAAGTTGGAGCCATAATTGTAAGTTTAGTCTGGTCTGGGTAAGTTTGCAATCTGGCTTCAAAATTTTTTTTTCTTTTCCTTTCTTTCTTTCTTTTTTTTTTTCTTTTTTTCTTTTTTTCTTTTTTTAATATTATGGCTAGCTCAGCCTGCCCTGAGGGTGGGGCTGGCGCAACATATTGTGCTGGAGATCGAACCAGTTTCCCCGCAGTGCCTAAGCTTGCCTAAGCAGGCGCTTTAGACCACTGAGCCATCTCACCAGCCTCAAAAATTTTTAAAAGGGATTGGTATAAGAATTAGGGCATGTGACCTTTTAAAAATTGGTCCCTATTGTTTTCTATCAGAAAACAGAATTCTATAGGGAATAGTTGGTATTCTGATCCAGTGTAATGATTTTTTCTTATTCTCTAGGCTGTATCTTTATTGGCCTCAGAGAGAGCATCAAAGGTGAGACAAGGTAGGGGGAGTCTGGGGTGCAGAGAGACACTTCTGTCTGCATCGCCCTGATCCACCAGAGGGAAGGGCTCTCAGCAGCAGCATCTACTTGTTACGAGACAGTAAAAAGAAGAAAAACCAAAAACCAAATGGGCACATTTCACCAAGGCTTATTTCGCCTGAAAACATTCTTTGTACAAAACCAAAGGCACCCACTAGATGTTACCCAAGCTATCAGGAATCGAGGACAGTTAGGAAGAGTAAGCTGCTGGAAACACACTACTGAAGTTTGGGTCCTAGCTCTGCCTCTTAGAGCCTTTCTGAGCATCAATTCTCTGAACTGTAAAGTGGGGATTAACATAGCAGCTGCCACCTAATATTGTTGGAATTTTAAATGGGTTCATGCGCATGAAGAACTTAGAATGGAATGAAGTCTGGTGCATAAATGTGAGGAAAGTTTTTAAGAAGTAGCCCAGAGGACCAAGCCCTGGACCTGGAGGTGAAGGAAGCAAGTGTAGGATTCCATAGCAGTTTCCTAAAGAGTGGGGGGTGGTAAATGGGAAACAACACTACAGTAAGCATCACTGCTAACTTATGAGGCTCAAATATCTTTGATAATGTTTTTATTTAGTGAATTGAACTCTCAGATCATTTTACTGAAGTCAAGACAGTTTAGGCTTAATAATATCCTTAGTTTCTTTATCCTATTTTCTTTACAATGTCTAAAGTTTCTTAACTGCAGATTTTGTTGAAGTGGCTCATTCAGACACCAGAGACATGCTGCTATGCCACAGTAAAGAGAGTCCTAAAGGGGTAAACTGAGAACCTCACAAGAGCAGGGATTTAAATTGAGCTCAAGGAAATGAAGGAAATTTGCCTTTATGGCCTTCTGGTATGAAAGCATACCAGAAAACTTAGATATTTTACTTTAGGTACACTTCACTTTCCCTCGTAGTGTCTTGTAATAGTGACACAATATTAAGGGACATTATTTACATTTTACAGATGGAGAAGCTGGGAATCATGTATGTTAGGTGACTGGGTAAGGTAATACTGTACTGATAGAATTTGAATCAGGGATGTGTATTTCCAAATCCATTTTCTTTCTACTACTTCATCTCCCCTCAAATATTACTTCTAGATGGAAATACTGTAATAGGGGAAGAGATTCATGGAAGGAATACAAAAGAAGAAATACAAAAACAGCAAATGACAGAAAGAGAAAAGTCTAATTAGATGAATAACTAGGAACTGGGTCAATTCACTCATTGTATAAATGCAAGCTCTTGGCAAATGCAAGATGTGGTGTACTAAAGTGAAGCGATTCAGCATTGAAGCATCTTGGGGAATGTTGACTTCGTGGCCGGGGTACTTGCTGAGATGGTTTAGTTAACTACGGCCTGGAACGTAGGTAAGAGGGTACCTCTGGGAGCCTTACAAGTATGGAGAGCCCCAGCTGTGTTGTGGGTTGCTTTTGGCACTGACTTGGTCATTGCTTGCTTATCTGACTTAACTGAGGTCATTTCAGCTTTTCTGGACTATTTTGGGTGAGCTTGATTCCTCTGAGTCAAGCTGGGGTTGCCTTACACTTAAAATTGTATGTACAAGTTCGTGCTACTCTTTGCTTTTGACGTGTTCATTTTTTCAGGTCTTGGGATCAAGGAACTAATCAGTCATCAAGTAAAGTCTCTCAGAGAAAACTAAGTGGTTTTAAAATGAGTTCTTCAAGAAAGCAATCAAAAGATTATTGCAGTGATATCAGTCATTCCAGTGTTAGCCCTGCAAATGGCTAGTTCCTTCCAGGAACTTAGCATTTGCCTGGACAACTAATGGCACTTTTATAGAGGAAAACTATGCAGTAAGGTGTGTCTAAGGTGGTGGAGAAGACATGGGAACATGCTTAAGTGGGAATGAGGTGGGACAAAGCTATGGTCAACCAATGAGATTACAAGCATGATTGCTCAGGTAAAACTAACCAAATCCAGTACCAAATGGGAAAACGAGTCACATAGAAAGCTGGTATGCATACTAGCATAGGGTATCTTCCTATTGAAGGTTGGGTTGGTGACTCATTTGGGCTCGTTCAAGGTGATAGAATATCAATAAGTGATGCCCATCCTTAAGGAAGTATGTAGCTGTATTTGCTTCTTCTTTTGTCTTGAGAGCTGGCCCATAGTAGTGTGCCTGTCTCTTCCAAGTTGCAAAGTCATCTTGTCTCCCACCTTGTCTCCTTGAGGGCTTGGCCCTGTCTGGATGCCTGCTGAGCTTTTCTTCTGCTTCTATTATCATGTCTCTCACAGTTTAATCCAATTACTTGTTGTAGATGTTTTTCTTCACCACTAGAATGCCAGTTACTAGAGGATAAGGCTAAATTTAATGACCTCTGCATCAGCTAGTGCTTGAAACATAGTAGGTGCTTTATAAATGTTAGTCAAGTGAATACAACATTTTTTTTTACAAGCATCTGAGCAATAGGCTCTTAGGAATAGTGAATTCTGAAGAGGAACCCAAGCCTCCCTTTGTAACTAAGTTTGCTAAGCCCTAAATGGCAAAATACCCAGTGGCTTCCTGATGCAAGTGTCAGTTTTCACTTGCAGCAAGCCGATCTTGCTAAATCATCTCCAAATGGGAAAATGTCTTTGAGGCCTATCACCTAATCACCCCTGAGTGTTGGTGTGATTGTATTGCTTTTACTTTTACTAGGGTTTTCCTCTTAATGAAGGACACCTAAGAGCCACGGAATGAGTGTGTTTTGCCGCCGGGCATCTTATACAGAGGACTAGAACTTGTTTTGAATTGTATGCATCCACAGCTTTGTGGATCAGTCAACTGAATAAATGCACAAAGTCCTCTGATGCTGCCGCTAGGAAAATAATCTTTCTCAAAGTTGAGCCTTAATTATTTTTGTCTCACAAATGTTATCTGAGGCAGTCAGCTGCATGAATCTTTTTATTGTGACTGGAAATTTTGTTTGCAAGTTCTGCGCCACAGACTCTTGGAAATTTACTGCCACATGCTCTAAATATGCTTCTTGTTTCAAATAGTAATTGAAGAAAATATTCCTTAACTCTATAGAGATGTGGGCATCTGTAGCATCCCCCCCCCCAAAGTACGAACCCTCGACACCCATCCTGAATTATTCTTGAAGTAAACATGGTCTTAGAGTCACTGTGACCTAACCATTTATATTTTAACTGAAAAAGCTTAGCAGGAGTGTTACATTCTAAAACAGGATGTGATCAATTGCTGCATTGTGCCCTGAAGGGTGGAAGGAGAAAAGGGAAAGGTTGTTTTCAAGCTTAGAAAAGTTGTCAGCTTGCTTTGTTTTATGTAAAGAAAGGTTTCATCCAGACAGATATCATCAGAATATTAACCCATTACCTCCAGGCCTTCACATGTGAGGCTAGAGGTGTGGAGGCCTGGAGGTATACCTGCACCTTTCTCCTGTCCCTGCCCCTCACCTTTCCATCTGGCTGACATCTTCTTATCTTTAAATTTTATCTTTGGCTTCACTTTTCACTGGCATTCCTCTAGCCACTTACAACAACTGTTCTCATGGACTGTTAAACACTAATTTCTTGAGATTTCAAATATCTTCTCTTCTCAATTAGATTAAAAGCTGTAAAATGCTAAACCTTGGGTCTCAGAGCCCCAAATATGTATCTGCATTTGTATTATAATCATATTTGCTCATCCCAAAGATTCTAGGAGCCTGAGGCAGTGGTTGGTGTATATTCTTGATTGTTTTGGGTCCTAGGCAAGCACGGTGCTTGTCCCATGGATGCGCAGGACCTTGGTCCTGTGTCTGTCAGGCAATGAGTGGACAGTTGATTTCACATGTAAGTATTGCCTTCACAAAGGAAATGAAGAACTTTCACTTCTCTTGACTTTTGGGAAATACTTTGGGACTAGAGAGTGGGAAAATGTAGGGCTTGGGCAGAGGAAAGGAGATGATTAGAGGTCAAGACCATGAGCATATGAAGGAAAAATAATTGCATTGCAACCTGGTTTCTTAAGAAACTGTTAATAATTTCACTGAGATGATAGCTCATTGTATATCAAACATCTATCATGAGCTATATATTTAAATAGCAATAGTGATTTAAATTGCATATGTGTAGTACTCAATATTGATATGGTACATATTCTTGTATTTGAATTTTTTTCTCCTCTTCCTTACTCAGTGATTAACTCATTTAACAAATATTTGAGAACAAACTCTGCAAACCTCATAAAAGCATCAGCAACTGGACTGGAGTGGTGGCACATACCTGTAATCCTAGCATATGGGAAGCTGAGGCAGGACAGCTGCTATGGGTTTGAGGTCAGCTTGGAGCACATAGTGAGTTTAAGTCCAGCCTGGACTCTATAACGAGACTGTCTCAAAAACAAAAACCACCTGTCCCTCAAAACCAAAATACCCACCCACTCAACCACGCCAAACAAATAAGTGAAAAAGCCGGCAGTAACTGGATACACCTTGTGAAACACAATGATCCAAATTTAAAAGCTTAAATTTTCTCTCTGTAATTTAAGCCCAAGCAATAGAATTCATCCTTTGGGTTTATTTAGCAGGCGTAAAGATTTCATGGATGTGCTAGCTGCTGTGCATACTTGAGTAACGGTAACTTCACCAAGGCCCTTTCAAGTTTTCTATCTTAAGTTACAGAATGCATTTATTTTTATCTTGATCCCATTCTTCCCCACCTCCACCTCCTTTAAGTGACTGAGAACTCAAAGTACAAAAGATTGCCCTCACATTGCATTAATCTCCACCAATTTTGACCTGGAAGAGTGAAGGCAAAGTGGGAAAAGGATCTGTTCCTTACCCTCAGGATTTTTCTGGTCTGTGATAGACAAACACAGGCCAAAACTTTTCCTCTTAAATAATCAGGGCCACTTCAGATGCTTCCTGTGGTGGCAAGACATGATGACTTATAGTAAATAAACAGGGATAAATGTTGTAACTCTGGGGGCTATCACCAAAGCCAGGTGGTGATTTATATGGGGCTGAATGTCCATACTTGAAGAAGTCATTAGGATCGTTTCAGAGTTTTTTCCTTTCTGTGTTCACTGGTTGGCCTCAGTAAGAGACAGTAAAGTTCCAATTGTAGTGGCCTTTGTTCTGAGAATCAGGATATTATCTGGGACTAGATACCCACTCACAAAATCTATTTGTGACTGTTGTGTGATAGCTAGTGTTTTACAGTGCCAGTCAAATCAAAGTGACACAATTTAAAATAATGAATTACCTGTGAACAATGAGCATACCAGTGGAGTCTCCAGAGAAATATTTCTTTTCTTTTCTTTCTTTCTTTCTTTCTTTCCTTTCTTTCTTTCTTTCTTTCTTTCTTTCTTTCTTTCTTTCTTTCTTTCTTTCTTTCTTTCTTTCTTTCTTTCTTTCTTTCTTTCTTTCTCTCTTTCTTTCTTTTAAAATGTATTTAGTATTGAGTCTACAGGGTCTATACACAGATCAGACCTGTAGTGATCCTCCTGCTTCCAGCCTCCCAAGCGCTGAGATTACAGGTGCACATCAGAGCACCCAATCTTAATCACTGTCTCAGTGCATCCTGGGGGCAGGGCCAGTATGGTAGGCTGGGGTTCAAATCCCCAGTCCTTGTGTCTGCTTAAGCAGGTGCTTTAATCCACTGAGCTATCTGATCGGCCCCTGAGAGATATTTCAGATAATTAAGAAGACATGCTACATGTCTTTCTTCCTGAAGTGGCCCTGGAACACTTCCTCTAAATTTCTTCTGGTGAATTCTGCTGTCCAGATCTCTCAGTTCTTGAGCTTTTGCTAAGAAGTCTTTCCTGATTCTCTTACATATACATGCCCTGCTCCTTATGCTGGTAAGCTGTTTTGAGATCGATGGCCCTGGATGTTCCATCTGGCCTGCCTCACCCTGCTCCCTCCTGCCTCTGCTCTTTCTCTTCTTTATTCACTTTTGTTCAGAATATAGTAGTCTGTGGTTCGGAGATTACTGCTGACAGAAGTCATGACAATTAATTTGCCCATTCTTTCTGGAGCCAAAGTCCACTGATTATCTTTTCCAGGACAGTTGGAATTGTTTAATTCATAATTTCCTGGCTATTTAGATAATGTTAAACAAAGATGGTTTATGAATATATATTGATGTCATAGTAAATAAAGCTTAATGTAGCACTTTATTTTTTTTTATTTTATTTATTTTTTTTTTTGTCTTTTTGAGACAGGGTCTCACTATGCAGTTGAGGCTGGCCTTGAGCTCACTGTTGTAGCCCAGGCTGGTCTCGAACTCGCACCAATCCTCCTGCCTCAGCCTCCCGAGTGCTGGGATTACAGGCGTGAGCCACCATGTCCGGCTAATGTAGCACTTTAAATGTAATAAAGAATGCATATTAATCAAGGTGTCTTCTTTTTAGTCCTTTTGGAGCTGACCATCTAATTGACAAGTAAAGCCATCTCTTTATTTTCATCTTGCTTGTTGTCTTGATGGTGGTCTCAAGTTGAACTTCTCATCTAATATGATTCCCTGGTTTTCTGTTTACTTTTGATAACACTCTTTTCACTGTTCCATTCTTTTTCTCTTCTGCCCTTCTCCTGAAGGATAAATCAGAATTGTGTGTGACTGTATATAATAGTAAAATCTTATGGCAATTCTTAAATAATTTGGAATGTACTTGTATCAAGTGATCGGAAGTCTTGAGACAGTTCTTTTCCTCCTAGCAAGAGGAAGAAGAATTTGATGTGAGGGCAGCAATTGCAGGAAAACAGAACAAAACAAAGCAGAGCTAGATACTTAGTCATATCAAGTTTTGGAAGTCTATTAGATATTTCAAGAAAACATTCCAATATTTGAATCTGGGAGTGAGAAAATTATTCTCAATCAGTCACTCTTTATATCACAGGCCCTTTCACACAGTCTGGTCCATAGTAAGCACTCATTCTGTCTGATGAATGAATTAGCCAACAAGTATTTACGGAGCCCTTGTCTTGTGTCAGGTTGTGCTATAGGAGTTGTGAATACAGCAATGAACAAAGCAGCTAAGAGTTCTAGTTTTTGGAACTTACAATGAATAAATGAATGAATTATGTGAATGCACCTGGTTATTTAGTAAAGTGTGCTATTTTTTCCCTGTCTTAACAACTCTGAAAGTATTAATTAAAAATGGAATTCCCCAGCAGGATGAGAGAGAGAGAGAGAGAGAGAGAGAGAGAGAGAGAGAGAGAGAGAGAGAGAGAAATTGGTTTTTAAGTTTTCCTTGAAAAATGTTATTTATAGAAGCATTATTTTCTCCAGCAGATGTGAAGAAGCTCTGTGCCACATGGGAGAGGGAGCAAGGTGTCACTTCTGACATTTGTGATAAAATCGCTTGATGGGTTCTTCAGGGGGAGTGAGAGGTCTTTCTCATGCTGGTCGCACTCCGCGTGCCAAGGCTGAGAACCTGGAAGAAATGGAGGTGCCTTGGTCTCACTGCTGTACTAAATATAGTTCTGACAAGTTTTATGCTAGTCGATATTCTGTAAATTGAATCAGCATCTTTGGAGCATTCTGGCAGTTGGCAACTTAGAACAACTTGCAACCTGCCATGGTGCTTTCTTTGCCTAGTGAAATTCTATTAAATAACACAAGTATCAGTTTCAGGGAACAGTTTTTAATGTATTGGGTATCAGGGTCAGTTCTCAGAAGGGATTATTCAATCTCTCTGCTAAGCCTTCCTTGACATGGTGCTAAATGTTTTGGATCCAACTTTTCATTTTTTTTTTCCTGCATTTTTTTTCAGGAATGGTCTACAGGGTGTTCTTCAGGGTCTTACTACTAGATTGGACTCATAGTGATCCACCTGTTTACAGCCTCCCAAGATCTGGGATTACAGATGTGTGCCACCATACCCAGTCTCAATTGTCATTTCAGTTGCCCCTGGGGTGGGGCCTGCATGGTTGGCCTGGGGATTGAACCCCTGGCCCCTGCAACTGCTTGCAGGTGCTTTAATACACTGAGCTATTTGGCTGGCTCCCAATTTTTCATTATTAACAAAGAAATAGGTCAGTAGTGGCTTGATCATCAACCTTATCAACGGGGTGTACATCATTTAAAAAGTACATGTTCAATGAGAATTTTTCATTTTATTTGCTTTATCAGGGAAGAAACAGCCTTTTCTAAATAAGATATGGTGGTATTCCCTAATGTGAAGCTTTGCTTTCTATGGTTTCAGTTATCCATATTCAGTTGTGGTCTGGAGATAGTAAATGGAAAATTCCAGAAAACGAATGACTACATACTTCTCTGAGTGGCATGGTAAAAATCTTACAGGGATGTACTCTGTCCCACCGATTCGTCATCAGTGTATCCCTGCTACAGTCTACGTGTCTGCGAATCATTTTGTAGCATGCTTAGTGGATTGTGGTATCATCACAGGATTTGTTTATTTATTTATTTATTTATTTATTTATTTATTTATTTATTTCTTGTTTCAGAATCTTTGTTTGTTCATTCACTCATTTTTATGGCCAGCTCAGCTTGCCCCGAGGGCAGGGCTGGCACAGCATGTGGTGCCAGGGATCGAACCATGGTCCCTGAAGCCGCCCAAGCTTTCCCAAGCAGGGGCTTTAGACCACTGAGCCATTCCACCGGGCTCCTCATCACAGGGTTTGTGATGAGCCTATATCTCACTTACCAGTGGCCCCAAAGGGCTACAATAGTGATGCTGGCAATGCAGATACAGAATAATACTTCCTTTAGATGAAAAGGAACATTCTCTTCATTTAATAAGGAAAGAAAAAATTGTAGGTTGAGATTACTAAGATCTAGGGTGAATTAGGGTTGTTAATTTTCAAGGTGCCTAATTATAAATTAAACTTCATCATTGTTATGTATGTATAAAAAACAATATAGGTAGGGTTTGGTACTATAGATATATGCAGTTGCACACATCCATGGGGGGAAGGAGGAGAACTTAGGGTATAGTTCCTGTGGAAAAGTGAGAACCACTGTACCTACAAGCAGTCCTGTGTACTAGGTATCTTATTCAGGTCAACCTTTAAAAGGCCTGGATTGCAAAATAGGAGTGTGATATTTATGCATTAAAAGATATGTTCCTTAATTGATGATAAATGCTTACCAGATAATTTATAGGCATTGACTTGGAAAAATCTTGAGAATGTTCACAAATGTTCACTGTATGATTTAATACGTGCTTTCTACCCTTTTCCTGCCTGGCAAACCCCCGTTTGATTAGTCTGAATTCCTGTACAAGTTTTTCTGAGTGAAGGCAAGGAGCCTGATTCAGAGACATTATGATCTACAACTCTGAGACTGTTGCTAATGCAGTCAGGGAGCGTTCCTTCCGGAGCGCCATGGAGAACCAGTCCCTGGGATGGAGTAGATGGGCTTCCACAAGAGGGCGGCTGTGCGGGCCATTATGGTCCATGCTAGCGCTTTAGTTCCGTTCCAATAGGCCGCGGCAAATACTTGGAAGGTACGGCAGAGGAGGCGGTGCTTCAGATCCAAAAGAAGTCATTCGTCTTTTAGAAGAATAACTGGTGGCAGCAGGAAGGACGGACGCGGGCGGGCACACGTGGGTCGGGAGACCAGTTCTGAAGTGACTGCAGGAGGCACACATTTTCTGTGGCTGTGTTGAATCTTCTCTGCGCACACACTTCAGTCTCTGCTGCACATAGGGTTGAGAACGGAGAAGCTGTAACCGTTGTGACAAAGAAGCCGAAGAAGTCGCCCAAGGTTAGGCAGCTAGTAAAAGGCCCAGCGTAGGTTTTAAACCATCTTTCATTGCTATGCCAGCACGTTTATACACAGGGAAGTACCTTTTCTTCTCACGGTAGGAAAATGATGTGGATGTACTATTCCGATCACTAGAAGGGTGAAGTTCCTTATCAGTGTTGAGGGCAGTGAGGCCCAGAGAGAGGAAGGTGGATTCTCTCCTGAGATAATGATAGTCTGAAAGAAATAGCTTTACTGGTTTTTTTTTTTTTTTTTTTGTATTATGGCCGGCTCAGCCTGCCCTGGGGGTGAGGCTGGCGCTGCATGTGGTGCCAAGGATCGAACCTTGGTCCCTGTAGTTGCCTCACTTTGCCTAAACAGGTGATTTAAACTGCTGAACCATCTTGCCGACCCCACCTCTTAAAATGTTCAAATCTGAGTCTTTTTTGTTGCTTGTCCTCTTCCCCACCTTTAAAGAATTCTCCAATTTAGCTTTTCAAAAATTCGGGTTTTTTGGGAGTGTGTGTGGGGAGATGGTGGTTAGCTTTTAAAGGTTTGTTTTATTTATTTATTTATTTAGTGGAAAAGCGCCAGTTACCAGTTACAGTGAGGCTTTCTGTGCATGCCTTCTAAAAGTTAGCCCAGTTGCAATCGCCTTATCAGTAATCAAGCAATGAACTGGATCCGAGCGGTTGCTTCTAGTTACAACTCCGGTCATCAGGACCTCTCAGCTGTTTGCTTTAGCTTTTAGTTTTCGATTGTATCTCCAAATAGGAAAGTGCTGAGGGGTCCTCGCTGCCCCCACAAAGAAGTTACCAGCAAGTGGACTCCAGTTTCCTTGTATAATTACACGTGAGTGTCCCGACCAAATAAATCCTGCGGCCATCTGCGCAGCGGAGTGAGCGGCGCTGAGCGTCTCGGCAGGTCTGGCCACGTCCACCAGCCCAGCACCCACCAAGCCCCATTTCATAATTGGAGCCCAGAAAAGCACTGCTCTGGGGCCTCCCCGGGGAGCTGCTTAGTGGCCCAAGTTACTGCTAGTTGCAGCAGCTCCACTCTGCCGAGGAGGAGCGGATGGTGTGAGGTGCTCGGGCCCGCGGGCTGCGCAGCTGACAGGTCAGCTGCCTGCTGGAGGTGGGCAGCAGGGTGGCGGCTTCCCAGTGTTCTTGCGCAGGCTGGCATAGAAGGGTTGCTCTTCCTCACTGTGCCTGGCATAGCACCTGGTGCCCGTCTCTCCCCTGGGGTATCTTTCCCAAAGCTCCAGCGGATCCCAGCACTACTCTCTCTTTCTGAGCCAAGAATTCACTGGGTAGCCCAGGGTCTCAAACTCACAGCAATCCTTCTGCCTCAGCCTCCCTAGTGCTGGGATTATAGGCATGCACTAACACTCCTGGTGATTTAGCTTTTTTTTTTTTTTTAATTAAACTATAGCCATCATTATTGCGTTGTCTAAAATATTGAATAAAAGAGCTAAATGCGCTAACTATGCCTATTGAATTACTTGGCCTCGTCATTTCAAGGAGCAATAAATGCAATGCTAGTAACATTAAACTTTGCTCTTACCAATAACACACAGTACTATAGTTTTATAAGGTGTGGAGACATGGTCTCTGCCCGGGGCTGGTCACTGCATGAGTGTGGGGTGGTGCTCATGCCCACACGTGTGCACAGAGATGCAAGCACCACCTTTCATCAAGTCCTCCGTAGTGCCCGACTGACTGTCAGAGCCTTGTCAAGATCAGCTCAGCACAGTCACCCTTTTCACCTGCATCTTTTGCTGTTTCAGATTATTCTGGGACTGTGTTTCAAGTGTTCGTGTGAGGCCATTAAGACTGCGGGCTCCAATTTCTTTTCATGGCTGCTCAGGTTAAGTCCTAGGCAGTTAGCAGGTTGAGTCCTAGGCAGTTAGCTGCATTCCTGTTCTCACTGTTGGTTTCTGGAGAACTCTGGTTTGCCTACTTCTACGCCACACACTTTTACCTACCGAGTTTTCTGGACCCTGCTAGTTGGCAATGCTGGGTTTCTCAGCACTTGATGGATTTATAGCCATTGCTTTTATGTGAATGCGCTCTAAAGGTGACTTTCTTTAAGCTTTTTGATTACTAGGTGGGAAAAAAGTTGAGACACACTGCTGTGTAACAAATCACAGCATATTTCTTGGCTTAAACCAACTCATTCTCCAAGGGTTGTGTAGTTCAGAAGTCTGAACATTAATCTCTCTAGGACAAAAGCAAGATGTTCAAGTGACTCTATGCAGGTTACATTTTTCTTCTCTTAGGTGTTGATGATGCGACAGATGTATGTTTTAATTCCAGCTTATACCACATAATTCAATACTATATTTGACAATTCTGCTCAAAAACTTTGAGCAAATTCTTCTGAATTTGATGCAGCTAAGACTTGGTACTTATTCTAGCCAGTTCCTCTTCTTACTGAGTTAACCAGCTTTCTCCTGGCAAATTTATGCATAGTATGGGTATATTTTAGTTTGGCTTGATGCGTTGGATTAAGAGTAGGAATATTCATGTTAAAACTGTGCAAATCGTTTCTTTCTTTTTTTTTTTTTTAAATAGGTACTGCCTTTCTGAATACATTTAAAAGGAAAAAAACAGTGCTTTCAATGCAGCGAGAAAGAACAGACATTATTCTAGCAGAGAGTCAAAGCCAAGGGAGCTACAAGCAAATCATTTTCTCTCTCTCTGTTTCTCCCTCTAAAGGTGGCCTTGATACTACTTTTTATTTCTTGAGTGGATTTTTATTTTACAAAACGCTTATTCAATGCAGCCATAAGAAATGACATATAACTTTTTGGTTTGTCTTCCTCAGCCAAGATCCCTTTCCGAACTTCATGGTAACCTCTTTATAGGAGGGCTGTCTTCTTGCATCTGCCCATTACCTGGTACAGTAACAACACATAATGTTTATAGTGCATTTTACAATTCATAAAGAGAACATAATTTGCTTAGTATCTTATTTAATTATTTTTAAAATTCAAGGAGGTGGCTGCTATTCTCCCTGTTTTATAGAATGAATAAGAGTTAGGAAATTGATAGATTTGTTCAAGGTCTTCTAAGAAACAAAGCCAGGGCTGAAAATCATGTCACTGCTGAGTTCTAACTCAGTGCTATTTCTCTCTCACCCCAGTGGGTAAAGAGAGGATAATCAGACACAGTTAAAGAGCCAGCCACAAGTAAAGTAAATTTCAGGTCTGAGGAATGATTTCTGGTTTTAGACATTCTCCTTTCTTCCTTATGACGTGCTAATTCTTACATCTATTGATTTCTTATATGTGCTTTTCTAAAGTCAAAATTAACGTAATGGTGTATTCCCCTCAGTTGCCAGTATTTGCCCTGGGGCACTGCTGTGCTTTTCCTGGAGGAGGCGATGAGGGCAGGGACAATCTGTAACACTGCATCACTGTCAAAAGAGTGCCACCATTTTCATATTGGTCTTAAGTGCTTACAGTTCCATCTTTCAGTGCTATTTCTTGCCAGCAGCCAAAGTCTGAAAAGGGAGGGAATTTTGGTACAGGAGACTCCTAGATATCTTATGGTTCTTCAAGATCCATGTCTTTGAGTTTCTGTGGACCCACTTTGAAGATTAATTAGCATAGGAACCTCTACACAAAATATTCCACCTTACTTAAGGACTTACTTATCCTAGACATTGGTTCCTAGCCCTACACCAAGTACAATCAGTCATGTATTCATTAATTTCCAGAAATAGTTAACTGAGTGGCAAGTGGAATAGTACATAAGAAGTAAGGCTCTGAAACTGGGTTATGTGAATTACTTGATGGGAGGCCTTTACAAATAACTTAAATTCTTCATGCTTCATCTATGAGATGAAAAAGAAAACAGAGTCTACTTACAGGGAGGTTTTATAAGGTTGTAGTATAGGTTGATGAATTGAAAAACAAAACTCTCAGGACCATGTTTGCCGCTATTGAGCAGGACACCAATGGCACCAAGGGTATCCTGTCGTAACCTGTGAATATGATGAGATATTGTTCCTGTGCTGATGGCACAGGACACAGTTTACTTTTGAGATAGAGAGGTTATCAAGATGACCCGATCCAGCCCCCTAACATCCTTGAAAATCAAAGCACATCCTTTAATTTCCAGCAGATAAAGCCAGGGATTTCAAGCATTAGAAGGATTTGAAGCAATGTTACTGTTAGTCTTTGAAGATAGAGGGGGTCCAGGGAGAAGGACTATGGGCAGCCTTGAGGAGCTAGCAGAGACTCTTGGCTGACAGAGAGCAGTAGAACTGAGACCTGAGGCCCAAACAACTAAAGCTGGCCAACAACATGAAGGAGCTTAGAAGCTGATGATCCCCAGGACCTCCTGGGGAAGTGTCCCTGAATGGGAGAACCCAGTCAAGCCTGCTCGGACATTTGAACTACAGAGCTATATGATAATAAGCAGGTGTTGCTCTAAGCCACTAGGTTAGAGTGACTATGCAGCAATAGAAACTAAAATAATCACAAAGAAGAGCTTAATAAATAATAGCTGTCATTATTACCTTTATTACTCGATACCTTCAGTGAATGATTTACTGCCTGAAGGACTAGAGAAATAATGTTGAACAAGTCATGATGTCAGCTCTTCTTGAGGTTATAGTCAAGAATATAAGGGGCTGGGGAGATAGCTCCGTGGCACAAGTGCCTGCCTGACAAGTGCAAGGTTGTGAGTTTGAGCCTTGGTCGCACCCCCCTCTCTCTCACACACACAAAGAAGAATATAAGTAATTCCATGTTTTCTGACTCTTAGGGTCTATGAAGATCAATGGTTATTATTATTTTCCCTTCCTAACTTTGTCTGCTTCTTTTATTATACATACTTCTTTCTCTCTCTTTTTTTTTTTTTTTTTTTTGCTTATTATTACTACTACTACTACTACTTTTTTTTTTTTCTTCCATTTTCAGCTATGCTAGACTGCTTAACCACTCTCCAGGAAGAGTTTGGAATATGATTCAATGATTGTCTGTCCTGTATACAACTGCTAGGGTGTCTGGAAAGCTCCTAGCATGTGTGCTCAAACATTGTCAGCCACACAATGGGGAAGTCTGTTTCTGACAAAAGATCTATATAATCCTTTATCTCTGAAAGCCACCACCTGGTGTTCTCAACAGCTCAGAGCACAGAACAATTCCCAGTTTAATCAAACTGGAATACAAAGGGAGCAATGGGGCCTCAGCGGGCTGTCCCTTGAAGTTGTTCCAAGGGAAGGGGACCTTTTGTTACAGAAAGTGCTCATTTTAGAGTTCAGTGGCCTGTGACACTTACCCAGCTGGTGGCTCAGCAGGGGCCTCCTGATGCTTTCCTGATTTGAAAGGCATTTTTCGGTGGGAAGAGCAGTGAAACTGTCATGAAAGATGCTTGGGGAGGGGAGGATAAATGATCAGTGATATTAATAAATGTGCCGGCAGCAATGCTGTGATTTTTAAAAATTTCATTTTTTGAGTCTTTGTTTTGAGACTGGTGGATGTTTGTGTGTTTACCAGAGGTAAAAGCTATAATACCACTGAATGTATTTGTGCTTTTTCACATTGTTCTTAAAGGCCCTTGGGTTAGAGTGGGTGTGGACAGGTGAAATTGTTCATTGCCCATAATCATTTTGAAGCACTTAGTTCTTTTCCTGAATTAGAAACTGCTTTCATCCTATTGAAATTTTCCAGAGGCAAAAGTGAAAACGTTAAAAAGCAATTCCAGTTTCAAAATAAATCTTTTAAGAAACCAAAAAGTGTAGAGCTGGGAAGTATCTGAGTCAACTGGTGCAATCCAGCCAAACTGTCTTGTGGGTGAGAGTTCCCAAGCCCACAGCTCCAGGGATCAACATTTGAACAGTGAAGCATTCTTCTGAGCAGGAGCGTGGGACAGACGTAGTGGTTTCAACATCATCGTTCTACTTCCTTAATAGATGGCCTTTAGTAAAGTATTTGATTTCTCTTAGTCTTCATTTCTTCCTGTTATAATGGGGACAAAAGTATTACAGCTTTGGCCAAATTATGAGAATGACAAGTAATAATCAATGTAAAACAATCTTGAATAATTTTCATTCAATAATAGTTTTATGTCTTTCCATAGTATAGATTATTGTAAGAAGTAACTTGGGCAAATACACATCTACTCTAAAGATGCTGAAGGCAAGGAAGAAGGAAAGACCAATTCTTTGCCTTTCAGACCCTTGGCCAAATAGCTACTTGGTAGCTCCTCATAGGTGTGTGGTATATATTTTAGATTTAGCCTATTCAAAACCAACTCTCCCAACTTTTCTGCTCAAGCCTACTCCAAATCTTTGCATTTTGATAAAGGGCAACTCTATTCATTCTTACAGTTGCAAAACCAAAAATTCTGTTATAGTCTTTGACCTTTCTCTTACTCATTCAACCTGTCATAAAATCTTCAAAATATTTTTAGAATCCAACTCTTTCACAGCACCTTCACCATTTCTAACTCTAATTTGATATCAAGTTCTTTTTTTTTTTTAGTGAAGTCAAAGTGATTCTGTTAAAATGTAAGTTGGATCCAATCTCTGGCTCAAAACTGCTTGGTGGACTCCCTCTCCCAACAATAAGAGTCAAAGGCTTTATAATGGCGTTCAACGTGGAATGTATGTGGCATTGTGCCTGTCTGCATGCTGTTACTAAGTGCACATGGAGATTATGTCATGAACACACTGTTTAGTTTGCATGATGTTTTGCTCATAACTTTTTCAAGGAAGGAGGCAGCATGGTGATTTGTACTGTGAATTATTCCTTTTGCAGATTAACATTTATGTAAATATAAAAGGCATTGCTGCCACAGAAGCTTATGAGTAGCTTTTTTTTTTTCTGGGTATTTAGCATTATTACTTAGCATTATTATTGTCATTTAGAAAAATTATTTGATGAAAATGATACTCTTATAGTTTTCATTGCTTTCTTTAGTCATAATTAAACCTGACAACTAATTAGTTCCGTATTTTGGCACTTTTTTGCTATATGCTATAATTTGAAAGACAAATCCATTTATTGAGTGAGTTCAGATGGGTATACTATTCATTTAAGCCAGTGACAAACTGTGCTAGGATGACAATTTAGCCTTCACCTCACAACTCTGACCACAGGCTCATCTGTCTTTTCTACATGCCCTATATTATTCTCTTTTAAATTTACTTGGGTTCTTTTTCTTCCTCTAATTTTGCTCTGCAAGTGATTCTGTCTTCATTGGGTAGGTGGGACAAGATGAGATGGATGCAGGGTTGGTGAAGTCTCTATGGAGACTAAAGTTTCCTTCTGAATTTTGTGATCTTCCAACTCCCTGGAGAAGTTCCCCAGAACTTCTCTGTCTCCTGCGTCCTATGTTCCTGTTGTTGTTTAAGGAACTTTTTGTGAGCAGAGTCCCATATCCACTCTAGGGACAACACCAACACATGTCATCTCAATGATTCTGACATTAATACCCAATAGAAGAGGCAGGAATTCGAGCTTCTCATTTCAAGTGCAATACTATTTCTGTGCTGCTGAAAATGCTTCTGGCTGACTGACACTTCTGAGGAGATACCATGTGTCTCAGTGGCTCTGTGGACTCTGAAACACAAGGAAAGAGATAGCTGTGAACTGTACTAAGGTGGTATTTTTTGTTTTGTCACTGGGGAAGGAATGGTATGCCCAGCAGTGAGTGCCTGATACTTGGTGAAATGGCAGTTTGTGTTAAGGCTTGGCCTTCAATTGCTCTCCCTGCATTCTGGCTCTTCATGGCTCTCCTTCAGTCGTCACCTGATATGTCAGGCTGAAGAGCTTCTAATCCCCTTGCTCTTGTCCATGACTAACCTGCATTTCTCTTGTTGACTTAGCTTTCAGAGATCACAGGACAACTTGGCTTCTTCCTTTCTCAAGCAATGCACTGTTCATGCCAATTGCAGGGAACTCGGTGTAATGCAAAACAGATACTTGGAATCGCTGAGTCACTTGAGAGTGAGACTTATGCTTGTGAATGTGTGTGAGTGCCCCAGCTAGCCGCTTATTGGACTTTTTAGAGACTCTAGTCTTTCTTTCTTTTTTTTTATATTAGGGATCAAGCTCATGACCTTGTGCTTACCAGACAGGTGCTTATCCTGCTGCACTGTCTCCCCAGCCCTCTAGTCTTTCCTACATCTCTTGTGATGTAATGAATTCTGGTTAATTGAAGAATTTTCTGAGTGTAAGGATTGTGTTCAGTATATGAAATAAGACCCATGGAATCATATGTGTGAAGTAAGTTCAATCGTTCAACAGTCCTTAAATCCTATTTTTGTTATGTAGATCCTCTTCTTTATTTTCTACCCCAGTGGTTTATCTGTAATTTGAAAGAAAAATCCACCTATTAATTACTTTTAGATGGTTACCAATCTAAAAATATTTAATCCATTTTAGTACTTTTATGTCAGTGACAAAACTGTGCTAGCCTGCCAGCTTAGATTGCACCTTACAGCAGGCCACACGTAGACTATGGAGAGGTGAGATATGGACCCCCTTTCCTATAACTGTTCCTATTTTTCTAAAAGGAGGAATTAAATCTTAATTATCCAGAAAAAAGATCTATGTCTTCAAAATATATTGACAAATATAGTTCTTTTGTGCCAAGCACTATGTTAATAGACCTGAGAATACCGTCCTGAATGAAATGACCTTGACTTCATGGAATTTAAAGTCTATAACACTGTTGTCCAATAGGAATGCAAAATGAGCTATGTTGTAAATGTAAGAGTTTCAAGAAGGCCCTTCTTAAAAAATTTTTTAAAAAGCAAACAAAATTAATTTCAATATATTTTACTTAATTCAATTTAGCTAAAGAATATCAGTGTAACAATATGAAAGAAAGTTATTAAGCTATTTCACCTTCTTTCTGTAGTATTGTCTTCAGAACTAAATATTCTACACTAGAGTACTTCTCAATTTGTATTAGGTACATATTAAGCTCTTAAGGCTAATTGTATGATGTTATAAAATGAAGGTTTACCAATGCCTTAGGTGTACTAATGAAAGAAAATATTTCAGTACTAATGATAACAAGTTCCGTAAGGAGAATGGAAAGTTGGTTTAATCAGTAATAGGAAAGATGAACTTGAAAGATGTGTTGGAATAAGTCAGCTTTGAAGGAACCTAAGTACATTCTAGACAAAGGAAACTGCTTAGATGTAATCTTTGAGTTGTAGAAAGAAGTCAAGAGGAAGTCTACCTGTAGAGGAAAGATAACTTAGACCTCAAGGTGTCAGTGTAAAGTACAAAAGATAGAGAAATAACAAAATGAGAGAAAGGATTGGAAATTTAGCTTTCAGTGTTAAGAGAGCTGGCAAGTTACATCCTCTGTTGAGGTCCTAATACCTGAGCTTCTCAAGGGTTACTCACTTGATGGGATGAAGACCACAATGGGTGATGGTGTAGGTGTGCAGTAAATTGGTCCTACAGAGTAGCTGGGGAATCAGTAGAGTGAACCTCAGCTGTCTTCTGGACAAGACCAAAAGTGATGAGATTGAACTCAGTGGTAAGGTCTGGGACCAACAAGAAAAGGAATAAAAGACCAAGCCAAAGAAATAAAACAGTGGAGATATGGAACAATGTATGTGTAGGGAGAGTAAGTAACCTCAGAGGATCGAGGTATGCAATCCAAAGTGATGGATGGACAGTAGTTTCTTTAGTTGACTACCAGCAACATGGTGGGTGGTTGGCAAATCAGGTTTAAAGTAAAGGTGAAGGACTCAGATAAACAGCTCTCATTTTACCAGTAAACTAATACACAACATTGTGTCATCAACAACAGACCACATATGTTTATATATGATGTCATTGTGTCATTGGCTGTACCACTGAAGTTTTTATGTACATACAGTGATGTTTATACAGTGACAAAACTGGCTCGTGACACAGTTCTCAGAATATATTATTGTGGTTGAACAATACATAACTATACTTCTACACACTGGTGGTTTCAGAAGAAATGACCCAGAGGTTGAAAAGAGATACTAGGAAAGAGGCCCTTCTCTCAAAAGGCCACAGTAGCTTCTGTTTTTTTAATTTTTATTTTTTATTTTTTCAGCACCAGATATAAAACTCAGGATCTTGTGTTTGCCAGGCAGGCACTTATGCCACTGAGCTATCTCCCCAGTCCCACAGTAGCTTCTGGACTCAGGAGAATTTTACTTGTCTGGGTGCTGAAAGAGAGGATGGTGGGTTAACATGTAAGAATTGTCCACATTTATGGGACACTGTGATATTTGAACATGTACATTCAGTAGGTCCAATCGGAGTACTTTGCAGTCTCCTTCCTTATTTTTATGTATGGAACTGCAAGCTCCTGTCTTTTTTTTTTTTCTTAAATTGATACATTCATTTGTTTTATTAAACTGCAATTCTAAAAGAGAGAGTAGGATGGCAGAAAAATACCTTCACATTATTATTTCTCCATTGAAACATGCACTTGTACAACCATTCATGCACAGAATTATCTTCACAAGAGCTAAAGAAATTGGGTGAGAGATCTAGTACCTGGTTATGATATAACATTTAGAAAACACATTGAAAAAGCCAAGAGTTTGCAAGCAACCTCCCTCCTACTTCCATGCAGTGCTGTGTGGACAGAGATGCCTATTCTTGGAGAAAGAGAGGACCTAAGTGTAAGCCTTATACTTGGAATCCCGTATCACACAGCCATAGTGAAACTCATGGCCCTTGCTCCTAGATCAGTGTTTATGAGCAGAGCCTCTGGACATACTCTGGGGCTACATGAAGGCCCAAAACATAAATAGGACCAACTCACATTCTGGCTTATCCCACTGCCTGCTGCAGTGTGGGCCTAGACATTTCCCCAGGATCCTTGCAGCTGCAGTGTGCAAGGGTGAGCTCCAGTGTTTCCAAGCTTAGTATCAGTCTTTTTTAAAAATTTAATTTAATTTAATTTTTTTATTTTAAAGACTAAAAATAGCAGAAAAAAAGATAGAAAAAGCAGTTACAAGTAAGAGTACATATAGTACAGAATTTCAAAACCAGAAAAATTTAACAATGGTTATATTACATATTTTCATCATCAGATCATTTTAGATTAATAGATATAGGTATATAAGATTGATTGAAACAATTAAACATTAACACTTTCTATAAACATTAATTTTTTTAACAGTTGACACAGTGCATATTGTCCTCATAATAGTTACACAGAGCACAGGGTGTGGGCATGACACACCTTCCAATTGATATTGGTAAGGAAAGAGAAAAAAATTCTTCTCTTTGAACTAAGAGGAAGCAGATGCATACACAATCCAATGTTCCACAACTGCAGTGGGCCACCAGTGAAACTGGCAATGTTGGATGCAAGCTCCTGTCTTGTAGGTTCACTGTGCTACACAACTCCTGAAATTCTTCTTTCTAGCTCGATCTGTTTTTGGTACCTGTTACCTAATTTCCCCTTAGCCTTCCCCTACTCTCAATCTTCCCAGCCCCTAGTAACCACTGTTCAACATTCAGATTAACATTTAGCTTTCATACATGAGAGAAAACATGTGGCATTTCTGTTGTTTTTCACCAGGCAGGCACTTATGCTGCTGAGCTACCTCCCTGGCCCACATTTGTCTTTCTGCATCTGGCTTATTTAATTTGTCTCAGTTCCATCCATGTTGCTTGACAAGAACTGGATTTCATTCTTATTTATGAATGAATAAGATTCCATTATGTGTACATATCAACTCTTTATCCATTTACTCATTAATGAGTACATAGGCTGATACCCTATCTTAGCCTGTGTTAAAGATGTCACAATAAGCATGTGAGTGCAGGTATCTTTGATTCTTATTTTTATTTATTTATTGTTTGTACCAGGTATCTAACTCAGGACCTTGGGCTTGCCAGGAAGGCACTTAAGCCCCTGAGCTATTTCCCCAGCTCAAAGTATCTTTTTAGTATGCTGATTTTGTTTGCTTTGAAAACCACAACTTTGAATTTAAACTCCATGATAATGCATTTAAAGCTTCTGGTCCATGCTGAGATCACATGAAGGACACCAATTCATAAGGTCATGGAGTTTGTGTTTTCTGTGATCTCACCTGGAGTGTTGAAACAGCAAAGTGTTTTTCTTGAGAGAACACAGTGGTTAGGAAAACAGGCAGTGAGCCTGTTTGGAGACCCCATTGTGAGCTGGGCACTCATTGCAAATGCTGCAGTCAAACCAAACCAAACCTAACCAAACCAATCCAACCCAACCCAACCCAACCCAACCCAACCCAACCCAACCCAACCCATGCCACCTTATAGAACAGAAGTCTTCTAGCAGGAAAAAGTCTGGGCCATGTTAAAACAATGCAATGATATTCTGCTGTGGATTGAATCTGGTTTCAAAGGCATATTTTGCTCCATGGTATTTGTGAAAATGTTTGAGCCTACTCTTCGGGTCTTAGTTCTGACAATTCCTGCTCCTTGTAACCATCAGAAGTTAATAATGATATGTACACAAATACTAATCCTAACAGTACATATGACAGGGTGATCACAAAGCAACTGTGGAAGAGTAACTTTTAGTTTAGGTTTATCAAAATAACTACTTGTCTATGTTTTTAAAAAGCTAAAAATATTTACTTAATGCAAAAATAATAATAAAGGATGAATAAACAAAAAATGGGTCTTGGAAACCAAAAGTAAAATGGCAAACCCAAGTCCAACTATGTTAATAACATTAAATGTGAATTATTAAATTATTCATACAATCAAAAGGCAAGATAAAAACTAACATGCAATTATGTGGTGCCTATATGATATACACTTTAGATATAAAGATTGAAAATAGTTTGTAAAGAAAAATATGGGAAAAGATATGTCATATAAACAACAAATACAAGAAAGCAGCTATAGTTATATTAGTGTCAGACCACCAAACTCTAAAGCAGAAAAAATAACAAATAGATATTTGATAATGATAGAAAGATCAAACTGTTGGAAGCTGTTACAATTATAATTAAACAAAATCCCATTGAGAGGGCTATGAGGGGTGCATGGGACAGAATAGTACCCCCTTGGAATTAACATCTCTGGGACCTCAAAGTGTCACCTTATTTACTGCATAATTTATTTATACTTTAGGCTTCTCATATAAAAGGAATCATAAAATATGTAAATATGTGTCTGATTTATTTAAACTAATATATGATCTCAGGGTGCATTTAATTTCCTTTAAATACTTCAAATCTATTCTTCCATATGGCAGAATAGTACTCTAAGGAATACAAATACCAAATTTTCTTCATCCATCATCTGTGATAAAGGTCATTTTCAAGATTTAGGTATTATGAATTGTGTTGCTATAACCATAAATATAGGTGTATCACTTGTAATGTTATGCATTTAATTCTTTTGGGAAGATAGTTAGAAGAAGAATAGCTGGATCAAATGGAGTTTTTTGGTGTTAATTGTATTTGAGTAATCTGTTCTGATTTCCATCAGGTTATACTAGTTTATATTCCCACTAATAATGTAGTGGGAATTTCCCAGCCACTTTTATTCCCTTCTGTCTCTCTATGTTTTATTATTTAACATCGTGGGGACAGCCATTTTTCTGGGGTAAGATGAAACCTCAGTGTTTTTCAGTTTGTACATCTCTAGTGGTCAGAGCTGTTGAACTTTACTTCATATATTTATTGGTCATTTGAACTTCATCTTAGAAGTATCCCAGTTTTAATTGGGTCTTTTGTTTTAGGAGGAGTCTAATTTCTTTGAGGTCTCTACATATTCTAAATATTAGTCCTCTGTATGAGGAGTAGCTGACAATTTTTCCCATTCTATAGGTTGTTTCTTCACTCTGATGTTTCTTTTATTTCATAGAAATGTTTTAATACATTTTAATTCCAGTTTTTGCTCCCTGGTGTTATTTCTGGGGCAACTGTTCATGAAATACATGCCTATATCTATGTTTTCAAGAGTTTTGCGTATTTTATCTTCCAGTTTATTAAACTTTAAAAAAAATATTTAGATTTTTAATCCATTTTGATTTTAGTGTAGGGTCTGGTGAGGGATGCAGGTCTAGATTCAGTGCTCTGCATGTGGAAGGCCATTTTTTTTAGCACCACTTGCTAAACAGGCTACCTCCTTTACTGTATGTTTTTGGCTCATTTGTTGAAGATCAAAATGAAATAAATGATACTTTTATGTCAACTAAGAGGTTAAAAATTCTACCCTAATTTATAAACAATATTAGAACAAGAATTATTTTTAAAATTATAATCTCATTGTATTTTTGTTTTTTAAAGAGAATAAAATATTTTAAAAAATTAGAAATGATACAGATTTCACTAACGAAAATGATAGGAATTCAATAATAGTTGTTATATTGCATATTGCTGTCTTTAAATTAGTTGTTCAAGACTGGATGTAGTAGTGCACACCTATAATCCCAGTGCTTGGGAGGCTGAAAACAGGAAGATCACAATGAGTCCAATTTGTGTAATGAGACCTGTAGAATCTGCACTAAATAGATAAAAAATAAAATAAAATATATTAGTTGTTCATATTACCAGATATAAACATGCAAAATTGGTCAAAATATTAAAAAGATGAAAAAAGTTAATCATTAACTTTTCTTTTCAATATATCAGTAGAAATTGTCGGCGCAATTATCCAAGCTATCCTGTGTATATGTATATTTTTTCTTCTTTATTTTCTCCTTGCCCTTATCTCAGTTGTTCCTCCTAGAAAAACACCATACCACAATGATATATGTTTATAGCAGCACAATTTGTCATAGCTAAAACTTGGAAACTACCCAAATGCCCACCAACTGAGGAATGGATAAAAAAGATCTGGTATTTTTATACAATAAAGTATTACTCAGCTGTAACAAAGATAAAGTTGAGGCTTTAATAGGCAAAAGGATGCAACTAAAGACTATACTCATGAGTAAGATAAATCAGACCTAGATGTGCAAGCATTTTATTGTCTCCCTAGTGTAAGAACCTGAAAGAGTAAATACAATCAGAAAGGTGTAATGCATAGTTTGAAAGGGAAACAACATGAGTTTTGAGCTCACAGAGGGAATAAATGAGTACTAGGAGCTACTGTGGAATCACAAAGAATAATGGTTAAACTTACTTCATATTTAATAGGAATATAATCTTAGATGATAGAGGGGCAGAATACACAGGGCTAGACAGTTCTAAATTTCAATGTTTCTAGATAACTTTATTGAAAGTATCATATATATGGCCTAATAATCACAGTTAGACTGGGTTTTATCGCTGGTCAAATGACTTTGCCAAGGATGCCAATAAATATACTGGTGCCATGAACAGAGGCTCAATACTATACCCTTCTTTCATCCTCAGATTGGGGATTTGAAAAATTACTGAGATAAAATCACATACTGTTAAAGTGAGTAAGTAAAAAGAAAATAGGTGGAAAAGCAAAATCATAGCATAATAGAGCAACTACCCAAAATCAGCTCAACAGAGCCAAACCATACAGTTATCGTCACAGAAAAATTGCATGGTAATTATATATCAGGAAACTGCAAATTGAAGCAATAAGATAGCACTCTATGTCTCTGTAAGATTGCTAAGATTAAAAATACTTAAAAGAATTAGTACCAAGGCCAGTGAGATGGCTTACTGGTCTAAAGCACCTGCTTAGGCAAGCTTAGGCAACCACAGGGACCATGGTTTGATCCCTGGCACCACATGCTACACCAGCCCCATCCCTAGGGCAAGCTGAGCTGTACATAAAGTAAAAAAAAGAAAAAAAAAAAGAACTAGTGCCAGAGAAGTTATGGGGAACTGAAACCCTATACATTTTTATCAAGGAGAAAAGCTGGTACAGCTACTTTGGAAAACAGCTTGGAATAGGCACTAAATCAAACATATAGTTACCACTCAGTCACAATAATTTCATTTTTTTTTATTATGGCCAGCTTAACCTGCCCTGGGGGTAGGGCTGGTACAGCATGTGGTGCTGGGTATTGAACTGTGGTCCCTACAGTTACCTAAGCTTGGCTAAGCAGGCACATTAGACTGTTGAGTCATCTCACCAGCCCCAGTCACAATAATTTCAAGCCTGAGTATATAAACAGTATCTAGGAGTGTGTATACCTTCCAGAAGACATGTGCTAGAATAGTCATTATACCTTTATTTTAAAAAAAAACCTGCTACTTCTCAGTAAATGGATACAACTAGAGACCATACTCTGAAGTGAAATCAATAGACCCACATATGCAAACATTGTATTGTCTCCTTAGTGTGAGAACCTGAAAGATAAAATAAAATCTGATGGGTACAATAGGTAACTGGGAAGAGGGAATGAACCTATTTAAAAGGAAGGAATTTCTGAGTTGAGGAGAAGGACAAGAGAGGGAGGAGTGGGGAAAAGAGGTATATCTATGTATAAAAGCAGGATGGTTGGGACAACTGTACCGTGCATTTCTGTTGGCCTTTGGAAAGGAGGAGTTAGCACTTAATTTGTTTTGTCTCCTTTTTCAATTTTTTTTCTTTTTTCTCTCTCTATTTTGGTCTTTTTTGAAACAGGGTCTCACTATGCAGTTCAGGCTGGCCTTGAGCTCACTTTTGTAGCCCAGGCTGGTCTCGAACTTGCACTGATCCTCCTGCCTCAGCCTCCCAAGTGCTAGGATTACAGGTGTGCACCACCACACTCGGCCTTTTTTTCTCTTCTTAATTCCTTATATATGGGTTTTTTTCCTTTCTTCTTCCAATTTTGCATGAATATATCTGGTAATATGAATAACTGTTTTGAAGAAACACTATGCATTACATCAAATACTGTGAAACTCATTATTTAGCTTAGTAAAATTCAGAATCATTTGTGGTTTTTATATTTTAATATTATTTTGTACTCTCATTTAAAAAATTGAAAATAACTTGAAAAATTGCTACTAGTTGGATGGATAAGTAAGTGGTGGTATGATTTATAATATGGAATGCTACCCAGAAATAAAATGAATGAGCTATGCGTTGCTCAATGTGAACAGTCTCACAGGCACAAATGTAAGAATTGGAACTGTACAACTTTACTTATATGAAGTTCAAAACAAGCAAAACTGATCTGTATTGAGAGAAGTCTGAGGAGTCATATGTAGGGGTTGTTGGCTGTGAGGGGGGATAAGGTTACTTTCTGGGGTTCTGAGAAACTCTATACTTAGCTGGGTATTCACATACATAAAAAGTCAAGGGGCTGTACGCTTCTGACCAGTGGTTAGTCCTCATCAAGATTTTATATATGTGGATGTATGTTTGAAAAAAATGAAGACCTGAACTTAAATTCAAATCAGCAACTCTATAGGCTGGAGAAGAGCCCAAATGGCCACACATATGGAAACACTGATGCGCTTTAAGTTTTCACACGTGTGATGTGGGTAAACAACAGAGATAAAAGACAATGAATGCTTGGTATTCACACAAGCATGGTGCCAAGAATGCCAAGAACACAGATAGGCCTAGCACAGAGTAGATATTTCCATCTGCAGTCCTTTCATGTCACACAACAAGATGCTACCAGGGAAAACTAACCATATGCCAAACATCTAAGGAAAGACAAAGAGCTGAGGGTTTTCAGCTTGGAAGGGGAAATAACAGACTCAGACAGAAACCACATTTATTCTATATAAATACTCTGAAAAGTGAAAAAGAATTTGAGAGACAAGCTGCAAGTAGCTTGATTTTGTTTTTCAGAGAGGATCTCTCCATGTAGTTCAGTGCGACCTTGAGCTCACTCTGTAGTCCAGACTGACCTCAAACACACAGCAGCGTTCCTGCCTCAGCCTCCTGAGTGCTGAGATTACAGGTGTGGGAATAGAGAGAAAGAAGATTCTATATGTAAACTGCAACCCATTTGTTCTTCATTTTAAAAGACAAAAAGAACAAAAAATTCCCAGCATGGCCTTCACTGATGCAAAAACTATAACAAGGCACAGATCGAAGTAAGCACAAAGTACCCATATGGAATTCCACAAAGACTTGTTGGTATCACTGGGAGGACCTCTGCTTCTCTACGCTGGGAGTAGAGAGAAGCAGAGGAACAGGTGCACGAGCAGCCCACTTTGAAATCAGTGAGTTGTGGATATTACACAGACCTGTTTCCATAGCATTCCCTAGGGGTTTTTGAACACCTAGGGCATTGTCCATTACTTGAAATATCAATGTATAATCAAACAAAAGGCAGGTGGCAAACCCACAGGCACTTTGACCTCATTTTATGCTGTTTAATGGCCCTTCCATGTTTACATTTTTATATGCAATTAAACTTCAAGAGAAGTTACAGGCGGAAATAATGGCCCAAGGACTGGCAGTGGGTTGCCATGCAAGGAAGGTCACAAGCAAAGGGAGCCTCTTCCCCCGATGCTCTATTGAGCCTTTAACAGGGAGACACTTGGGGTACAGGCCCTTCCCGGTTCTTTATTCCTTCCTGCTGCACTTGCAACCAAGCACAGATGCAGTGGGAAGGGACAATTCCAATGCACCTTTGTTCAGTAACAGCAGAACATCACTTTTCACTAAAGCACATAGGGACATAATTATTAGGGTGTTCCTCTTTTAAAATGTACAGCTAAAATTATTCTTAACTGTAATTACTGGAGCACAAAGAAATGACATCTCAATTTAAAGTTTAAAATGTGCATTTAAAAATATTCTGAGTGCTTTTTATAAAACCATTTAACCTTAGATGTACCATAAATTATTCCTTAAGGAAAACACTAGCTATTAGATATCTATTAAAAAAAACACATATCTACTAAAAATCACATTAATAAAGTCATAAATTATTCTCTAAGGAAACACTAGATGCTAGATATCTATCAAACTGTAGAAAAGATACATAGAGGTTAAAAATTTGAAAACCAAAATAATAATTTGCACAGAAACTTGGAAAGAAATCTAATTAGTAAATGTACACAGAGATGACCTTGAAGATCACGAAGCTGAATGTTCAGTATCTGGCAGTGTTGTAAAATTTAGCACACAGTGGCCTTGGAATTAGACTTGAGAATCATTTTGTTCCACAGTCCTTAGATCCTGGTACTCAAGAAAGAAAAGATAAAAGAAAAGAACGTGTTGACCTGTGTCTGGAAGGTTAGGTGGTAAGTTCTTGTTAAAAAAAAAAAAAAAAAAAAAAAAATGGAGGAAATAGACTAGAGACCAGAGGTTCTCTAGAGGAGAAATTGCAGGCAGAGTTGCAAGTCTCAGCTGAGCAAGCAGAGCTAGGGAGTGTGGGCTGTGGCAGAGCACGAATGAGCCTAGCAAGGCACAAGGTAAAATCCAGGGACAGCTGACTGCCTGGTGATCAGGCAGCACCAAGGAAGCCAAGCCCAGCCTGCCCTGTGAGGTTCTGTCTAGGCCTCCACTGGAATCGACTTTCCTTCTCCTGAAAAGCAGAGGGTGAGATCAAGTGAGCTGACCATCTCAGCTCGACTCTGACGGGTGGAGCGGGGTTGAAATAAAAAGACCGCAAGTGGCTGCGAAGAAGGGCTGGGGTTATTACGGTGTGCCCTGGCTTCCCTCAACTGGAGCGGACAGACAAAATCAGGGGCCACTTAATCATTAAGTAACTCCAAATAAATGAAGATAAGAAGGATCGCATGCACTTATACCCTGAAATTTCCTCTAGGTAATAAAGGAGCTTTTACAATCAAGCTGACAAGAGCTGTCGCTGCCCTGAGCAGGAAATGGCACTTGGGCACAGTGCAGCCACAAGGCACAGAGGCCCTCACTCAGAGGGGCACAGATGCTGATGTGGCCCCTGAAGGGGCAGTGGGGTGGGTGTGGAGGAAGCTGTGTCCATAGGAGTCCAAGGCAGGACTTTGAATCCCCAGGAGGCTGTCTGAAGGCAAACCTGAGAGCTTTTCATGGATGGGATGCAGCACTGGGAAGCCTGTTAGGGAACTTCCGGTTCTGGTGAGTGGGTTTGTTCAGCTCAGTCCTGACATATCCCAGTCCTCCCAACAAAGTAAGCCTGATCTCATTATCATAGTTTTAGAGTTTTAAAAACTTGTCCCTAGGTGTGACTTTTTTTTTTTTTTTTTTTTTTAACAAAGCTACAAAGAAGTTTTTCAGAAACAAATAATATATGTCAACATTCATTTCTGGCAGCATTAGCAAGGTGGCAGGAAAGGGGGCCACCAGAAGTCCCTTGCTAGGCCTGCTCTGCTCCCTCATGTCACTGTGAGTTTTCTCTGTTCGTTGTGCTATCATTGGGGAATCCAGCCTTGTCCCAGCCATGAGATTGGAATTAGAATGGGAAACTCTCTTACAGAGCCAATTGGTGACATAACGAGGCAGCCAGAGGAAGCTTATAAAATTACAGACTGCATCTTGTAAACATGCCCTTATGTAAAACACTTTCAAAAGGTTCCTTTTGCTTCTAGAATAAAATCCTAACTCCTTATCCTGAATTCCATACTCTTGAATGACCCTGTCTTCTTTAGCTTCTCTCCCCATCACCTCCCCTTTCTCCCTCCCCATCCAAATAAAATCTGAAATGTGCCATCCCCCAGAAAGATGGCTTAAAAGAAAAGTGTCACATTTCTTTGAATTCATCAATTTTTAGAACAAATCTGCCTCACTGCAAAAAGACCATACCATTTTTTTTTTTTTTTTTTTTTTTTTTGTCTTTTTGAGACGGTCTCACTATGCAGTACAGGCTGGCCTTGAGCTCACTTTTGTAGCCCAGGCTGGTCTTGAACTCGCACCTATCCTTCTGCCTCAGACTCCCAAGTGCTGGCATTACAGGGATGCGCCACCATGGCTCAGCCATTTTTTGCTATTGGTTAATCAATATGGGCAATAATCGTAGACAAAGAAAATTAAAAATTGAGTACAGACTGGCAGGAGTCTGGAACCGGGAATCAAGATACCTGGAAAACAACAACTCAGTGAAGAAGAATTAAAAAGCAGATTTCTAGGGGCCAGGGAGATAGCTCTGGGGCACAAGTGCCTACCTGGCAAGTGCAAAGTCATGACTTTGAACTCCAGTCCCACAAAAAAAAAAAAAAAAAAAAAAAGGCAGATTTCTAGGAATTATGAGAAAAGAAAATGAGAAAATATAGTGAAGCTAGAGAAACTGAGTACAACATAAAGAACAAAGTACTCTGGAAAGCTAAGCCATCTGCAGGGGAGACGGACCTGTTTCTGTTAATCCAACATAATCCCTGAGGGGTCTGGATGTTCAGGGAGGCAGCAAAAAAAAAAAAAACCAATGGATTTTTAATCTGGTAGTAATTGCTTCCACATGGTTAGAGTTGGAGAAGAAACCCTGGGCAGTGTCCACCATATTTAAGATAGTTTAAGCAGGAACCATTTTGGAGAGAGGTTAATTATTTTAAGACTAAGCTACAGAACAACTACACATCGGGATTTTTGGGGGTCACTGGACCCATATGACTGGGTGGGAGAGGGCTACATGAGACCTTTCAACAGAGGTCTTGAGTTAGGCACCAAATCCTTGAGAAGTTTAAGCTCAGGCAAGAAAGGGCATGGGATCTTGCCCTCCGTAATCAGAAGCCAGGGCAGTGTGTGTGGCCCATTCTGGAGAGTGCTGGCATTAAGTCCAGTGGACTGCTGGGCTTGACTCCTTCCTGCTGTCTGCTGCCAACACGGAGCCCAGGGGCCTATTTGCTTTGCCTGTGTGCTAACATGATGAGGGCTACACCTCAGCTTGCAAATAGGCCACGTCCAGACTGCACGGACAGCGTGACCTCTGGAGCTGGTCATAAAACCACAGGCTGTAAAGCTAGGTGGAGAGAACTGTGACTTAAGGGACACAGAAACTATGAGTGGCTGCAGTGAATTCAGCCTTTGGGCACACCAGGGACAAATTCCACTCATAAGGAAAGGGAGGGCAGAACTCAGCGTTCACACACAAAAACATGAATCTGGAAACAAAACAGGTCTTGGTAGAGACTCACGATCTTCCCTGTATCTGGGGATTTCAATACTGCAGACTCTGGAAACTGCTCATTCAGTAATGTGGAATGATCTGTCTGGAATGGTTTCTATTTTGCTACATTGGTTTTCTTCTTCATTTTCTCCTTTTTGTTCTTTTTCTTATTAGTGCTTTTCTAATACTTTTGGCTAATTCTATTAATCTTATATTCTGTCATTCTTCTAGTTCACTTATTTTTTTTTTATGTTTTAGTACAGGATCTACAGGGTTGTTATGGTTTGTGTATAAGTGTCCCCCCAAAGCCTCATCCAGTCATAGGGCAGCTTCTGGAATTTGTGATTGGTCACTGTGGGTGTGGGTGCTGCACCTCCCTTGGGGCAGGTGATTTGCATTTCAAGGTAAAGAAGGAAGAGATGTTAGCTTCTTGAGCTACAGCTATTCCTCCCTTGGCCCTCGTTCTTAGCTGCTGCCATGGAAGGGTGTCTTCTGCCATGTGCCACTCTGCCTTGGAGCTAGCTGAATATGGACTGAAACCTCCAGTCACTGTGAGATAAATAAACCTTTCCTTCCCTCATTTTGAGTGTCGGGTATTTGTCCCAGCAATGAGAGAAGAGTAACTAAGACAAGGGTTTACAGGATCTCACTACTAGCTCGGACTCATACTCATCTGCCTGTTTACAGCCTCCCAAGGGCTGGGACTACAGGTGTGCGCCACCACACCCACTCTCAATTGCCGTCTTCATGTGTCCCAGGGGTGGGTTTGGCACAGCAGGCCCAGGGATTGAACCCCTGGCCCTTCACCTGCTTGAAGGTGTTTTAATCTGCTGAGCTATTTGGCTGGCCCTTGTCTTACTTTTCTTTCCTCCTCATCTTTTTTCATTACTTTTGAAATTTTATTTCTATCATTTCTCCTTCTCTACCCTTCCCTCCATCTTTATTAGTGTAAACATTTTAATAATCAGATATTTAATTAGGTCTGCTATTATTATAGAATTATTTTTTATTATTAATAGTGGTATAATTACTGAATTTAATAGATGCTGTATGCTAATATTTGCTTCATCTTTATGTTTACAATTACAGATATTTTGTCTCTATGGGATGTCAATATCAAATTTGTCTTTGCCTCTATTATTATTACTGGCCTTCTGAAATTGTTAATAGCATAGTTGTGCTGTTAGCTGACTTACTGTATGCCAAATGTCTGATTTATCTTTGTGTTATCAACAATATTGCAACTCATTTTTAGAAAACTGGATTTTGGGCCAGTTATATTGTGCCTTCCCCTCCCCAAATTAGTGGAGTTTGTGGGATCTTCAGAGGTAAAGGCCTACTGTTATCCTTATCCAGAGAACATCACCAAAGAGAAGACATGAACTAAAGAGACCTTTATACTAGCAGCAAAATCATTTCACCATAACTGACCCTGCATCCTCATCAAACATAACATGACATAATGTAACATAACATAACGTAATGTAATGTAACATAACATAAAAGACAAAAGGAAATAGAAACATGAGAAAACAAGGCAATAAAATTGGTTTCCCAAACTCCCAACTTCCCCAAAGCTGTTCACTGAAACAATGAAGGGGAGGAAATCAAAAGCTAAACAGTTAAATGAAATGATAAAAAGGAGATTAAAAAAAACCCCAAGATAAAATGGAATAGTATTTTTTTTGTAGCTGCAGTTTTATTGGACGTTAAATAGCTGTGTTTTTCACATCATGAGTCTAATATGCTGAAATACACACACGGAATCTTTTGAGGGTGCGACTTCTACATGGAAAATGGTAAGGTGGGCTGCTGCTGCAGGCCTCTTATTCCTCATGTCCACCCTTTGGGAGCTACCCATCCCTTGCATGTCCGGAAGGTCAGAAGGTCCGGAAGCCTAGAGGAGCATTTCCTATCACTCCATTCTTGTCAAGCTGTATGGCTCGCTGAGGAATTTTTGTGAGAAAATCTAACTCTGGTAAAACTTTCCCTTCTTCATCTATTTGTATGAATCATCAGTTCAAACCCTGGGCGAGGAGCGCTGCAGATCCCCCAGCAGTGGGAACAGGCCCAGCAGTGGGAGGTGCACTATGGCTGGACACTTGTCCTTGAAATGTTTAAACAACCGCTTACATTACTCATACCACTTCACAAAAAAAGGTAGGCCTTGGAAAAACATGACTACATCTCTTCTTTCTTCTGCTCTAGACACAAAGTCACTTAGTTCTGAGTATTCTGTGGGCTTCACTAATATGGCAAGGTCAGTAATGACAGAAGGTAATTTCTCCTTATTCTGTGTTTCCAGAATCTGAAATTCGAGTTGAAATTTTACTATGTGAAATTTCCTGATAATGTGTGTCCCTGCAGAACTTTCTTCTTTATACTTTCTTCTGTCATCTCAGTGCTTGTCACGTCTTCAGTTTTCTTAGAGTAATCTGTTATAGGGAAGCCAATAGGCATGCTTTGAAATGAAAGTTCTGATTCTCGATGTCTAAGATCACTTCTCAGGTGTTCTGAAGAGTCCCATCCTGCAGAATCTGTTTGGTGTATCTGTAGAAATGATTTTCGGACATGGGTTGCATCTTTCCAGGATGCTGGAAGCTGCTCCCAAGCCTGCTGCATTGTTGCAGTTTCTGTGTCCAAGACGGGCACCTCGGCCCACTCAGCTTCCATCACCAGCCCGGCCAGTCCAGACCCCTCAGCTATGTCCCTGACCCAATCTAGAATAGTAATTTCTAAGTAAGCTCAAAGATGATATAACTTAAAAAAAAACAAACAGATGATATAATTAGTTAATAGAGTTAATAAAGAAAATGATTAGCAAGTTTACTGAAGACATTAATAAAAACCTAGTTCAGCTAGGCAAAATGGTTCATCACATGAATGCCCAAGTTAGCAAAGAACTAAAAGTCCATGAGAAAGTACCAAAAAAAGGGCAGCAGAACTAACCAATGTGAGGAGAGAATGTTAGAACTAGAAGAAAAAACAAACCAAAAACTAGAAGACAGATTTACAAGGAGGTTCTACATTCAGAGATAACTTAAAAACAAGAGAATTCAATACACAGACCCAAGAGCTGCTAGTTGATGCAAAGAAGCCTAGCTAAGATTAAGTTCAACTACTTAGCACCAGGAGACAGCAAAATAATGTAAACATTCACTTATAGAAATGATAACATGATTTCTTTCCTAGGGTAGGGGAAGAATTAGATGTAAGATAAATAATGTGTATAGTGTTATGGCTTGTGTCTAGTTGTCCCCCCAAAGCCTCATGTAAATCAAGGGACAGATGCTGCTAGAGGAGCAGTGAGTGGCCTGAGGGGCGGGGCCAGAGGAACTGTCAAACAGACAGCACAGGCTGTCAAACCCCCTCTCCCCAGGCAGCAGTCCCTCAGAAGTATGAAGCGAATCGTCCTGGGCATGGCCATGGCATAGAGCCTCGAGGTCTAGCTATGTAATTCAGGCTGCTTTAAATTATGAAACTTCCAGTAGCTGTGTGCTAAATGAACCTTTCCTTCCCTAAGCTTGCATGTCTGGCCTAAGCTTGCATGCTTATTTGTCCCAGCAAAGAGAAAAAAGTAACTAAGACAGCCATGTTTAGAATAGAACTTCTCCACAAAAAATTTTAGTCAAAATCCTGAAAGTCCAACACAAAGACAGAATCTTAAAAACTAATGGAGGAAAAAACCAAATCATTTATAAGTGTAAACCTACTCAAAACAGCAGAAGTCTTAAGACAAATTTTAAGGTCAGCAGAGCCGGGAGTGAAGTGTTTCTCTCTCTCTCTCTCTCCCTCTCTCTCTCTCTCTCTCTCTCTCTCTCTCTGCCTCCCTCCCCCCCTTCCTTCTTTTCTTTTTGTATTTTAAGGAAGTGCCTAAAGGGTGTCTGGGGTCTCAGTACTAGATTGGACTCTGACTCAAAGTGATCTGCTTGTTTAGAGCCTCCTGAGAGCTGGGATTACAGGTGTGCACCCCTACACCCAGTCTTAATTGCTGTCTCAATGCACCCCAGGGGCAGGGCTGGCATGGCCAGCCAAAGGACTGAACTGAGGCCCCTGGGCCTGCTTGCAGGCACTTTAATCTGCTGAGCTATTTGGCTGTCCCTTGAAGAGTTTCAAGTCCTAAAAATTAACAACTTCCAATCTTGACTTATGCATCTAGAAATACTATTAAAACTGATGGAAAAATAGATCTCTCCATAAAAAGAACATTTTAAGAAATTCATGACCACTGAACTAGCACTCCCAAAAATTCTCAAGGACATCCTAGAGAGACACAATAAAGCCACCAATGCTAAGTGTCTCAGTGTAATGAATATGCTATGTAAGTTGAGCAGTTAAGTTAGGCGAGGAGGGGTGGAAACTCCAATGGCAAAATAATACAAGAACAAAAATGAGTCAGTACGTTCCAGAATTTGTGGGACACAATGAAAACAGTCCTGAGAGGCTGTATAGTTGTGATGCATATACATCATAATAATTTAGCAAACCTAAGTACATAACTTAATGATGCATCTCAAGGTCCTAGAAAAATAAGTGCAACTCAAGGAAGTGAAACACCTTTACAAGGAAAGCTAAAACACTCAGAAAAATGAGATTGAAGAAGTTATGTCCCTTCGTTCTCGATAGGCAGAAACAATATTGTTAAAATACTATACCGCCCAAACTGACATATAAATTGAATGCAGTACCAGTGAAAATAACAACCATATTCCTCAGGGAACTAGAAGAAAATCCTGAAATTTATGTGGAACTGGAGGAGACCCAGAGGAGCAAAAGCAGGCCCGAACAAAGCAGGCAGCATTGCAGTCCTGGACATCAAGTTCTATGGCAAAGTCACAGTGATTAAAAAAAAGCATGATATTAGCACAAAAGTAGCCACAGGAGTAGTGGAACAGAATAGAGGATACAGAAACACATTCAGCCATCTGATCTTTGGTAAAGGGGACAAAAACATATACTGGAGGAAAGATAGCTTTTTAAACAAATGGTGCTGGAAAAATCACCAATCTATATGCAGAAGATCGAGTATAAATTTGCACTCTCAACATGAACTAATCTATAGTCAAAATGGATCAAAGATTTAAATGTTAAAACAGAAACAATCTGCTGGAAGATAAAATATGTAAAGTTCTTGAAGACTGGCATAGGCGAAGACTTTTTGAATAGGATCCAGTTACAGAAGAAATAGCACCGAGAATCAATAAATGGGATTATATTAAATTAAAAAGCTTCTCCTCAGCTTATGTAACAGCCAGTTGAGTAAGAGGCTACCTACAAAATGGAGAAAAACTTACCAGCAACTCCTCAGACAGAAGATCGAAAAAAGTCTTTTGAAAAACACCCAATTAAAAAGTAGGCTACTGACATGTATAAACACTTGTCAAATAAAGTATAATAGCCAATAAATATATATAATATCTTCAATATCCCTTAGCAATAGAGAAATTAAAATAATAGTGAATGAAGTGCTGTTTCACTCCAGAATGTATGAACAGCTGAGAAAGATAAACCCTTTCATGTTGTTGCTGGGAATGCAACCTAGCGCAACTGCTGCAGTGATCAGTTTGGAGACTCCTGAAGAAACTCAAAGAAATTCCATTGGAGCTATGTATACTTAGAAGATACCTAGGTTAAAGACAACATATGAAGTGATAAGTGTACCCATTGTTTGCATCACAGATGCATGGATAAATGCATGCATTTATACATGAAAGAGGACCAATATTCTAGGAAGGAGGACCAATCTGATTTGTAGGAAAAAGGATGCAACCTGACACAATAAGGTTAACTCAAATAAATCAAACCCACCAGTGTAAAAATCTAACAGTTTTTGTTTAGTAATCTAAAATACAAGTAATTAGCGGGCATGGTGGCGCACACTTGTAATCCCAGCACTCGGGAGGCTGAGGCAGGAGGATCGGTGCAAGTTCGAGACCAGCCTGGGCTACAAAAGTGAGCTCAAGGCCAGTCTGAACTGCATAGCAAGACCCTGTCTCAAAAAGACAAAAAAAAAAAAAAAAAAAAAAA
>PVJA010009778.1:0-59546 GCA_004027025.1 Myocastor coypus
GCACTTATTCTACTGAGCTCTCTGCCTGGCCCAAAGATGGATTTCAATGAAGCTTTTTCTATAATTTGATAATGGGTTCTCAATAATATGTTGAGTTGATAAATCAATACTGGGCATAGGTTTTATTTTATGAAGACTTGATTTTATATTAACTATCACCATCTTGATATCTATAATACAAGATCAGACATAAACTTACTAAACAAGTTTGAGTTTTTACGAACAATCTGTTCTTTAGAAGTTTTAATCAGAGACTAATAGAATTATATAACATTTTGAGCTATATAAATTTTATTCTATTATCATTATCTTATTATTATCTTTTTTGAGGGGAGCCTGGCTCAGCCTGCCTTGAGGGCTGGGCTGGCACAGCATGAGGTACTGGGAGTTGAACCATGGTGCCCTGTGCCTGCCTAAGGTTGCCTAAGTAGGCTTTTTAGACCACTGACTTTGTGAAACAGTGGAACCGAAAATCTGACCTAAAGAACCTATATAGACTGAGAGTGAGTCATGATCACATCTCACTGCAGACACAGGTTGACACATCATCCTAGCACTGTTCTTGCCCAGACAGCATGTAGTGCTTGTGTTAATGTGTGAAAACATTCGTTGTGTGCTTTTTTCTTTTTGCACTTTGTGCAAAGAAATTAGTGATACTAGCAGTATAGCTAAGAAGAAAACTTAAGAACCACAATAGATTTAAAGAAATCATTACAAAATTTTTTGAAGTTGCTAGGGATATAGTTCAGTGGCACAAGTGCCTATTTGACAAGCATAAGGTCCCACGTACCAAAAAACATTTGTTAAAGTCCTGAAAAAATAAATTTATTAGTTAATTTTGGGCCTCAGAACCAATTACAGTGGTACCTTGGTTCACGGAAACTCTTTGCAGACAACTTGATTCACACATAGAAGCATTTGACTTTATTTTTGTTTTCTTTTTTTTTTTTCTCAAATGTGACCTTTTCCACAATCATGGAATATGTGAAGTTCAAAAATAGATATCACTGTATTTGGTTTTCCATTATATCTTACAGGAAAAATATGTTTAGTAACTTTTCAGTGTTTAAACATAAATTTGGAACAAATTGTGTTTGGCATTCAAGGTATCACATAGAGCATGTTGTCACCAAAAATGGTAGCCCAGGAGCTTCACAAGTCTGCTCCCCTGAAACAACTTTTAAAAGGACAAAAGCTTTTCAAATTAACTTTTTGGAGCTGGCCAGATAGCTCAGGGGACTAAAGCACCCGCATAGGCAAGCCATAGGGACGGGGGTTTGATTCCCAGCACCACAAGCTATGCCGGCCCCACACCCAGGGCACACTGAGACTGGGTATCCCAGCGCTTGGGAGGCTGAAAACAAGAAGATTACTACAAGTCCCACCTGTGTGGTGAGATCTTGTAGACCCTGTACTAAATACATTTTTTTTAAATTTAACTTTTTGGAACTCTGGTAATAAAAATTGTAACAGCTAGGTGAGTGCCGAATGAAGAACGTACTAAATTACAGTAAAAGTTTTGAGGGTTTTAGTTAACTTACAACCCTTTATTTCTAGTTTTGTACTTCCTAGGGTAACAGCCAGAGTTCCTTGTACAGCTCAGTGGTGCCAAAGACTGCAGTGCAGATCTTGCCTTTGCAGAATGTGTCTTACACATTTTGACCCAGTTGTTCATTGCGTTTCAGGTTAGAGGTTTGCCTTTGTTTTACTCTGTCTAGGCTGGACCAGCTTAAAACAGGCATCATTAAAAGCATTGGAAGCAGAGTACTTAAAGCCACCTGAGATTAGGGATGGTGGGTGGGACAAACACACCAAAGAGACTGGAGGAGTTTGGGCTCTGATGTATCACAGGGAGCCAGGAAAGCCATGCACAGCCTAGGACTAGAACCTTTTCTACCAACAGTGGAGAGGACTTGAGACCTGTGTCTCTGATGGCTCTGTGGGAGACAAAGGCCAAGGGAGACTTGTGAGTTGTGCCAAGTATTGAAGGAGTTCCCATGTCAAGACAGTGTGCAAAGTGTGGGCATGCATCTGTTTTGTAACATTTGACTAAATGAAATGCTAAGTATTCTTTTCTGTCAGCATGCTTGCACAGTCCAAATTATGTGTAGCTATAGCTTATTTGCATTTCTGTATCATAATACAATATATTATCTCCCAGTTATTTATTACACTGTTGTACATTTGTGTTGTGGAAATAAATAAAGACCATCAAAAATGAGAACAGACTATTTCAAGCTTGCTATAGTTGCAAAAGTGTCAGGCATGATCACTGCTGTTTGGTAGGCAAGGATGTACATTAATACAGCTTTACAGTGGGGAAGGAGAAAATGGCAGCCTCAGCTCTATTCTGTTTGGAATCTGTTACCATGCAACATCAGAGCCCTTCCAGAAAGTAGACAAGGTATCTTCTGTGCTTGTTTGAAGAACATGTTTGGTCTAGAGTTGGAAGTTGGACAAGTACTAGGGTGTTGTAGCTGTTGGCCATTCTGAGTGGATGCTTTCAGGGGTTGTGTTTTGACTTGCTTGTGGGTCAGATTGCTTTACCATATATTCTGTCCATTGTCTATTCAGTTTCAGGTTGTTCCATTTTTGTTTGCTTAGCTCTTACATTTCACAAAAGGTGGCTTAGGAATATTTAACTCTAAAACTATAAAAATTTAGGTATGATATTTTAATCTCTAGAGAAATATATCTATATATTATATATGTGTGTGTGTGTGTGTGTGTGTGTGTAACCTCCAGTAGATTAGAATACTTTACTAAAAGTTAGTTTAGTACTCCAAAAGCAAACACAAAGGAGAAAAACAAAAAGAAGGAAACTTAAAAACAAAACCCCAGACAAACCAGAAAAACTGACAGATCTAACTCCAGCCCCATCCATAATATGTTAAATGCTAATTATCTAACCTGAGGGAATAGACAGTTGACAGCAACATTTTCCATAAAGGGCCAGAGAGCAAATATTAAAGAGTTCCTGTGCCATATGGTCTGTATACTGTATATGGCATTAATCTTAGTATATAAATGGCCTGTATGCTTGTGGTCCAGTAGAACTATTTATGGAGAAGGCAGGCTACATTTAGCCTATAGGCTATAATTTGCTGCCCCTTATGGTCAAATTCTGGATTTTGTTTTCTTTTTTTTTTTTGAGACAGGGTCTTGTTGTGCAGTTCAGGCTGACCTTGAGCTCACTTTTGTAGCCCAGGCTGGTCTCGAACTCGCACCAATCCTCCTGCCTCAGCCTCCCAAGAGCTGGGATTACAGGCGTGCGCCACCACACCCGGCTGGATTTTGTTTTCTTCCTTTAAAATTTGTTAGACTTTGGTCTGGCTAGAAGTTACTCCAAATCTGAGAACTACATTTGGTTGGTATGTTTTCCTTTTCCAGCTTTGGAATATTCATTTATTTGTAGTGGAGGCAGAAGCCAGAGCCTTGTATGTACTAGGCACATCTCTGCCACCGAGCTGCAACCCAAAACAACTTTTAAGCCAAATTAATAGGATCCATTTCTAAGACAGGCCTGAGAAAGAGAATTTAGGCCGCAAATGCACAAGACAAGGGACTGGTACCAATCTTGTAGACCTTGTACAGTGCTCCCACAGTTGTGTGTGAAGTAACTAGGCTGAAGGAAGGGTTGGGGTTTACTTTTGGGTGAACATTTTCTTGTCTATTGCTGTCCCTGTTTATTTCCATCACACTTCAGAAGTTGTGCCTCTTGCTGAAGAGAGGTCAGTAAAGGAACCCTAGACCCTGTGCATTCCTCCCAGGCTAACATTTTCTGGGTCCACACACTGCCTGCTGGTGGTAATGAAAGTGGCCAGAGTTTGCAGGTGGTATGGTGTGGAATAGTGGCAGGCACAGTAAACCTTATTTGCATAGCTCCCTGCCGCATATAATACTGAGGGTATCAGCCACGTTATCCTAATAGCTACTAGTCAAGAAGAGCTAAGAGCCAGTGTGTTGGCAACTGGTACATAAAGTGTTTATTTTCATCTACTTGCTGCTCCCTACCCCCGTACACACATGTTCACGTGTCATAATACTTTAAATCATTTAAATCCATCCATAACCACGTGTGGTGATGCACACTTATCTCAGCACTCACTAGGCTGGGGCAGGAAGGTTGGTTGCAAGTTCAAGACCAGTTTGGGCCACGGTGAACTCAAGGCCAGCCTAAACTGAGACTGTCAAAATAGACCAAAAGTAAAATCCATCCTTGGGTTGACAGAGCAAAAAATAGGTAATTTGACACAAGAACATGGTGGTGTATGTGATCTGCAACTCTCAAAAGAGACTTCTGTTTTGTGTTATTTACAGGCGATAAAGAGATAATTGTTAGCTTTCCCTTTCCACTCAAGTTTTTAAGGTGCATATACAAGTCCTAGACTGTATAAATTTTTGCACAGCTTTGCATTGCATGGATTCTGTTATTTCCTAGAGAGCCCTGATGAATAAGCAGGATAGTATTAATTGCAGGTCACAGATGAGAAATCAAGCTTTAGTTATTTGGATTTGCCTCATATTGCACTGCTATGTGACAGAACCTTTGAGTTGTTGATAATTTCACAATGAAAGCACTTCATTATTTGGGCAGGATTTTCCTCATTTTTATTCCCATACATGTTAAAGTCCTTGTTATTAAAACAATAACAAAGAAACACCAGGATACAACTTTGCCTACTAAATCAAACTCTGCAGCTCAGTGGAGTGTAGAATCTCTGTGGTTTCCTCAGAAAGCTCCTATAATTGGTTTATATTATTCAGGAGTGTTTCTTTATCTGAGATGCTTTTTCCTTTCTGTTGAATCATCTGGCAGCTAATCCCAAACCTTCCTACTATAATAGATCAACCAAATTTTGAGCTAAAACTGTGGAAAACTAGTAGATTCCCTTATGCTTCCTGATCTACTCTAAGAGTGTGTTCTCACCTTTTCAAGGCTGATTAGTAAGGAGTAACTGAGTAACTGTCTCCCTCTACTCCCTAAACCAACTCCTGTAAACATACTTGGTTAAAGATGTATCTTGTAAAAACAACTTACTCAACCAACCCCACATGTCCCAGTTGCACATGTCCTAAACTGAAAGACTCCTTAGTCATGTGACTTTCTTTTAATTTAAAAGCTCCTTGCTTCTCCAGCCAGGGGCCAGTCAGTCTTCTGCATGAGAAATGATGGGGCTCTGAGCTCAGTAATAAAGGCTCATTTTAAATTCTTATTTTGGACTCTAGTCTAGCTTCTGTTTGAGAACTCATAACACCTACAACCGCTATGAAATGGTGAAAACAGCTATGACAGCTTTGATGTTCACAGCAATCCTGTGATGAGTAAGCTGGAGAAAGACTATGTGTTACAAATCTGGAACTTGGATAGGCAGTAGGTTAGACATGTATAAAGCATTTCTTAAATCTCAGGGGACTCGACTGTCTCAGGGTGTGGTATGTTAAGTGCCCTATGCAGAGACACAACACTGATAAGTGCCTCAGTCTTGTCCTTTGAGCTGTTAAAGCCCTTTTTACACAGACTGGCAGCTGGCCTTAAGAGGCACACCTGTGATCCCAGCACTCAGGAGGCGGATGCAGGAAGATCATAGAAAGTTCAAAGCCAGCCTAGGCTGTACAGTGAGTTCAGGTCAGTCTGAACTACATAATGACACCCAATGGCACCCTGTCTCAAGAAAAAGAAAAGTATACAGACTGGTATTGTATGAGAGAATGCTTCTGCTTTTCCTAGTTCTACTTTTCAGAGGTTATCTGCCTCAGGAGTTCTGACTTTCAGATGTGAGCATCATCATCTCTGTTGTAAGTAACACACACTTTTACTCCATGGTGACTTCAACTTCACTGAAACCTGTATTGCAGCTTTCAGATAGGAAGGTGAGCGGTGTAGCCCCTCATAGGACCCCTCCCTCTTCCACGGCTCCTCTTAACTTGATACATTTCATTCTTTTTTCATTTACTTAAACTTTTCTGTTTCTTCTCTTTTTTTTGCATGGTGAGGGGAAGGGTTTCTTTTTATTTTTGAGACAATCACTACAGTGTAGATTGGCCTTGATCTAACTCACTGTAGCTCAGGCTGGCCTTGAACTGCCTTAGTCTCCTAAGTGCAAGGATTACAAGCACGTACCACCACAGCCACTTTAATCTTTCTTACATCAGCTTTAGACTTACATGGCTGCAACCATTTATTCATGGCCAAGGGGTTGGATGGTCTGCTCTGAGTTTCATACGGCTGGATTGGTGGGTTGGTGGTTTGTTTTTTTTTTAAGACAGGATCTCACTATGTATTTCAAGCTGGCCTTGAGCTTACTATGTGTAATGAGCTAATGTAAAACTAAATGTAAAAAATTATGCTGTTCAACTTTCTGTGACCCCGCTTCCTTCTGAGACCATAAGGAGACTTGGTATACCACTGCTAAATCATCAATAGACTGAGAGTTCCCAGAAAAGACCTACAAAATATAAGTAAAGATTGAAATGTACAAAATAAGGTTGCTAACCAACTGAAAAGCATTGTTGTGGTAGTCAAGACCACACATACACAAATGTACATTAAATGAGAATTAATGCTCCCAGAAAGAATATATTCTGAGTAATGGTCACACTGTCCCTAAACATGCTCTTCTGTCTGTGTTAGATGACCAATTTGTTTGCCAAACAGGATGTGGTTTCTAGCTTTAAAAACTCTATACTTCTAAGGCTCCTTGCTGTTTGTTTAGCTTAAGCATCTCTTCCTAAACTCTTCCCCAAGAAGATCCATGGAGTGCAAGTAACATTTTGTGTCTTATACTTTTGAAAATATCTTACTCTATTTTCACATGTGATTAATACTTCTACTGGGCATAAGATATTTGGTTAGGAAATATTTTTTAATTTCAAAGGCATTGCTCTGTTCTAGTTTCAAGTGTTTCTTTGGTCTGGTACCATTCCAATTAGTGATCCTTTACATGTAACTTCCTTTTTTATCTGCAAGAGTTTAGATTCCTCTCTGTATCTGATCTGAAATTTCATGGCACCTTAGTGTGATTTTTTTTTTTTTCTTTTTAAGAGAAATGATTAGTCAGGCACACTGGACATAGAGAACTCCCATTGTTCTGACTTTGGATCTTAGGAAAAGTAGTGACGTAGTGTGGCAGAGCTTGATGGGGAAGTTGGCATAACTTGTGAAGTACAAGACCCCAGAACCCAGACACAAAACAGCTCCCAATGCTCTGCGTGTGGCCTCCCAAGAACCAAACAGGTTTCAGTAGGATGGCCTAGATCTGATTCCATCCTGAGCTGTGGGACCTTTTACTCAGTACAGGCTCGGTCTGCAGAGGCAGTTTCTCCTTCACTCTTCCCTTTTACTTTCTCAGGTGAATGTTGTCACTGCTTTTTACTCATTTTGTTCAGTTCTTTGTTGGAGATGTGAAGAATCTGGAATCCAGCTACAGAAGGGAAGGTGAGCAGCCCCAAACCCAGTCACTTTATTTGGCGAGCCACTTTTAGAAGGAGCTGTCCAATAGCAGTGAGACCTTTTAATAAAGCCAGTGAGTCCTTTTCTCTCAGAAAGTCTGTGTCTTGCTTTTATACACTCTTACAAATGGCTGGCAGAGAATGCCAGGTTCACATTTTACCTCGGAGCTTGGAGGCTTTATTCCACTGACTTCAAACACACACTGCCTTCTCACAGGACTCAGGTGCCTGTGCTGTAATGTTGTTTTCTCTGAAAGGCTTTATGTTCTCTTTTTTCTTTATCCTTGATTTTTAAATCTTATAGATTCATCTCCAGGACAGGAAATTTTAAAAATTCATCTTGCTTTCAAGGGAACCTCCCCATTTTCACTTGAAAGAATGGCACTAACCTCTAATCCTGCCTTCTCTCTGTTTCATGAGGCTGCAGTGCTGCCCCATGCAGGAGGGCCACTGCTTTACATGTTTTAAAGAGAAGGTCACTCCATCCTCCTCTAGTTTATCCATCAGTAGATGCGCATTTGCTTTGCATCTTCAAAGAATCCCTCAAACTCACTGAGCCGATTCTGCCTCCCACTCTTATCTGTGTTTTAGATTTGATCTCCTTGGTACTATAATCTCAAGGGGAATTCAGGAAGAAAGGATAAACATGTATATCAGCGACCTAGACCTAGATATTTCACTTCTCTTTCAATGTCTCATCATTTTTGTATTTTTCAGACAGGGCCTCACTGTGTAATCTAGGCAGCCTTGAACTCACTCTGTAGTCCAGGCTGGCCTCTTGAGACTCTGAGCAATCCTGTCTCAACCTCCCCAGTGGTGGGTTATATGAGCCACCATACATAGAAATTTGCAATTGTTTGTGTGAGCCTGCACTAGAATGTTCTTAGGGGACAGAAATTAGTTTTATTTTGTATCATTTTTGTGCATACCTAGAAAAGATGACTGATTAAAATCCATGCCAGAAAATACCTAATTTTAATTATTGATGTTTATGCAAAATTATGACATTCTCAAATCAACTAAGGCCAGATTTTAAGACTGCTGTAATTATATTTCATCTTGTGGCTTTTCCCCCCCAGACTTTGTCCTTCCCCTCCCCTGCACTCTCTTCACTTTTCAAAATGAGCATTATCCCCAACTCCTTTCCGCTTTTTTTCTGGTGAGTATATTTATTTTTGTTCATATTACTTTCCATACGCACATTTGAAAATCAGTGTAATAGTCAATTCTCAAGTCAGTAAATCATCAGAGAGTGCCTGTGGAAAGGACCCTAACACTAAGGTACTCAGTAAAAAGGAATGCCAAGAGGTCTTTAAATACTTTGATCTTTAAGTTTAAAAATAAAAAGCCTGGTTCTTCATTAATCACTTGGACTACATGTTTCAGTTCCGAACAGTTTTCTGGGGCCTCTATAGAATTAATAACAAGCTTTTCAAAACTATTATTTAATAGCAAGGTCTTCCAACCTATGAAATTTTTTTTCAAGAGCAAAAAATAACAAAATACCACTTCACTGTGAAAGTAATTAGTGCTCATGTGCTAAAAATTAAACACATATGGAGAAAACTTGATGTTATTCAACACAGCTACATTAACTGTTGTAACATACATTGGAACCGAAAGAGCACATAGCTATGCTGGGTTTGTGATCATCATACCTATTAATTCTCAAGAATTTTTACTGTATTTTTGGTGCCATTTTTTTCATTCTCTGACCAGTCCAGAAATTTTGGGTTATTTTCTAGTCAAACAAGTGAAAAACTTATACAAATGTGAATAGAAAGTTTATTTTATAAAAGTTTTTTTTTAATTTTATAAAAGTTTTAAGTAACATTGCAAAGTACTCAAATATATCTTCAAATATCTTTATAAATGTCTTTAATAGCTTTAATATGTTAATGCTGAACCTCCATTTGAGGTCTCTAGCCTTAATGAGCTTCAGATTTTTTAACTTTTAAAAATTTTATTCATTGGATACAAGGTCTCGCTATGCAGCTCAGAGTCATATTGATCCTCCTGTCTCCTCCTCCCTAGCACTAGGATTACAGGCATGTGCCATCATGCCTGGTCTTGAGTCTGGCATGGTGCCCCTTGGGTTCAGGGCTGGCACAGCATGTGGTTCCAAGGATCAATCTTAGGTCCTTTCACTTGCCAGGCAAGTTCCTGTCCCAGATTGTTTTAATTTCTGAAGGACTTAATTTTCCATAAAAATAACTGACAGTTAAAAGAATATGTACTCAGAAATATTGCTACTCTGACTTTTCCATACCCTTTAAGATTGTTGTTGTTATTTTGTCATTGCATTAATACCATCACATAGATATTGTGGTAAACCATTTGTTATTGAATAACCATGTAATATAATTGAAAACAAACTTTATACAGGTTAAATCTCAAGACTTACTGCTCCAAAGATATATTATGAATTTAAAATCTATTTCAAAACTGAAGTGGGCCTAGCTTGCACAGTTGGCACAGTCAGCTTTCCCCTGCAGGTCCTGGATGTGAGGCCCAGCATGGTTCTGGGACTCACTGCAGAGTAAGCCATGTGCCCATGAGCTCACAATGCTCCAGTCATAAAGTGAGCAGATGACACCTTCTCTTCTGAGTGTGTGATCATAGCATTGGCAACGAAAACCAAGCCTTCTGACACCTGCCTTCCACCTCAAACAAACATACAGACCCTGCAGGAGAAAGGTGCTGCAGTGAGAACCCTTCAACAAATTTGAAGTTGGACCCTGGAAGATTAGTTTTTTCAACTTTAAACCTTGGAAGTGATATTAGACAAGAATACTGATGGAATTTTCATAATGAATTGTTTTATTCAATACCAAAATTTCTCTTTATGAAAATTATATTAAAAGGAAATCCGTTGGCCTAGAATGAGCATTTGACTGTTCTTTACAATTAACTGAACAAAGTGTCTCCAAAGAATACTTCAACATAGCTGTTGATTTCTCATTACAAAAATTGTTATGGAAAGGCTGGGAATTTAGCTCAGTAGTACAGCACTTGCCTGGCAAAGCATGAGGTCCTGAGTTTGATTCTTGGTACCCACCCACCCACAGAAAAAAAATTCTTAGGAAAATTTTAAACAACTTGCCCTATGGGAAATTATTTTGCGTGTGTGTGTGTGTGTGTGTGTGTGTGTGTGTGTGTGTGTGTGTGTGTTAGTGAAGGGTCTACATGGTGTTCAGGGTCTCACTGCCAGATGAGACTTGTAGTGATCCACCTGTTTATAGCCAAGAGCAGGGATTACAGACGTGCATCACTATGCCCAGTTTGAGTTGTTGTCTCAGTGTACCCCGGGGGCTGAGCTAGCATGGCAGGCCCAGGACTGAGCCCCCATCCCCTGCGCCTGCAGTCACTTTAATCTGCTAAGCCATTTGGCTGGCCAGGAAGTTATTTTTGATAATTTACTTGAAATTATTTCAAAACTTACAGAATAACATGAGAAGTATATATGAGAGAGAAAATACATATGCTACTTAAAATGAGAAGCTTTTAAGATTATGGAATGAGACAAAAATGCAAGAGTCAAAGCATAGAAAGCCTTAAAGAAGAGCTTCTCACAGTAAAACAGACAGATCACGTGGTGGTAATTGTAGTGCAGACAGACAGGTGTTCTGTGATCAGGAGGAACATGAGACCTACAGGACCACAGGAGCTTTCAGGGTGGGCCCTCACTCTAGTGAAAATAAAGACACTGTTTTCCTTGAGAATGAGCCCTTCCATTTTCGCAGTTACCTCACTGTGTGGCAAGGACTCGAGCTCCAGAGCCTCAACCAAACAGTGTTGCAAGATCCATATGTGTTATGCATACAACATTCAGCACATTCCTAAGCACATTTTGCAATCTTAGCATAGCAATCTATATGAAAATGAAGCTGTGAACAGCTGGACAGGAACACCGGGCTGCTCGCCGCACTTTTTTCCAGGTCCCTTGACATCGAGGATTGCCAATTGCTTGCCAGTGGAGGGTCTGGTTTCTGAAATGAAAATTGACAGAATCATAAAATGGAAGTTTTAGGGTTTGTTTCTTCGTTTTGTTTTTAGAGATAATAATCACAGAGTTTTGAAATGCATTGTAAATTTTTAAAAATTTCAGAGATCACAAAGGTTTCTTTTCCTTAGGATCTATCAGAGTAAGTTCTCAATTTATTCCTTATGGGAAGACACCCTCGTGCTGACAGTATTCTAGGGTTACTTTATTCATTTCTTCCACTATATTGGAATAAAAGTACCACATAAGGAAAGTGGCTGTTTTATGTATATTTAAGAGGGTCTAGCTGGGTAGGGTGGTTACATACCCCTGTAATACCAACACTCAGGAGACCGAGGCAGGAGGATTACTGAAAGTTCAAGGACAGTCTAGCTATATGGTGAGTTCAAGGCCAGCCCAAACTGCATAGTAAGACCTTATATAATTGTAGTCTAAATCAAATGAACACTTTCATTTTTGTCTGACTCTTTGATTTCATAATAAAAAGTGGGAGAAGCAGAGAACAAAATCAGATTATTAAAATTGTTGTTTTTAAAGTTACTAGTACCTTAGCCAGGGGTCTAAGCCCTTTATTGGGTACAAATTGAATTATAAATTCATTTAAAGTCAAAATATGGATGAGGTATTCAGAAAGATATTAAGTAGATATTAAGTTTCATTTGATATGAATTCCTTACCCAGTTTATTATTCATATGGTATATTCAATAAAGGCCTTTAGGCTCAAGTGACTCATAAATTTATATCATTAACTATTGAAGCATACAATGGAAATAATGATTAACTAGAAAGGTTAGCATTTTACTTTTCCACAAGCATTTTTACCAGTTCTACCTGATACCCTGAAAACCCTAATCCACGTGTGACCTGAATTGGTTCTTGTCCCATAACTGTTCTCGAGTAAGGTGATTCCTAATTACAAATGGCACTATCAGATTTAACTGATAAATAAGTCAGGATTGAGGTCCCTTTCCAGGGTGGTGAAGTGTCTTGGAGACAGTTCTTTTAGAAAATCTACATCTAAGTGGGATTACCACCCTGTAGAGCCGAGCCCATCAGTCTCTAGGTCATGATTTCATGATACGTAAAACATTCTGTGAAATTCGTTTTAGTGTTCATAAATGTCGCATAAGACAAAGCCAAGGCTTACACAGCATCTCACCCTGCTTTCCTGCCACCATGTCAGTTGAGCAGCTGTGAGAAAGACCACACGGCCCTGGCATTTTGCTGGGAAGCCTTTCTGACATCTGACTCCACTCCCTCCATGACTGCAGTTCTGATCTGGAATGGGACTGGAAATTCCATATTTTTATTCTATATCACATGATTTGGATTCACATCATCAGAATATTGCATTGGAGCTATCAGATTTTGAGTAATCATTTCGGAGCCTAAACTGAAGCCCAGTAACCAGAGACCCATGCCATTCTACTCAAAGAGCCTCTGAGTCCTGCAGTAAAAACCAAAGCCCTGAACTCAGACTGCTAGACAGATGAGTCCTGCACTGCCTGAATCATGCCTTGGGTTACATACTGGTCGGTGGCTCAGGACGCATAGGGGACAGATGCTCAGAATAAGTAACAAAATTTGAGTCCTTCAATGCATTTTCCTCCCTTACCCATCAGAGTCCAGACCATCGCCAGAGCAGCGAAGGCTCTCAGTGTTCATAGCTGGCGGCTGACAATCCACACACACTGTGTACCCCTCTCGGAGATACTGCGTCCACCGCATCAGGGGCCGGGTTTCCAGAGCACAGTGGGGACTCAGGGACTCAGTCTTGAACTCCATGCAGTATCTAGAGCAAAACAAGGAAGGAATCCACTTGTTATTAGGGGTGTTTAATGGCACAGTCTTGAGATGAGTACACCCTCATAAGTGACACATGAGTCACACAGAGCCAATAGTCTCTCACTTGCCTAACTCATACTACTGCTACTGTGTACTACTGAAGAAGCATTAGGAAACCCTCTCTGTTCTTTTTCACTGCCTGACTGAATTGTCTGATACAAATTTCAGATTTGGACAACCTGTATCCTGTCCAAGCAGACTGTTAAATTGTGTTTAGAAGCATGTTTTAGTAGGACAACAGCCCCAGAAAATGTTACAGTTAATGCAGAGTTACATATATTGAAGGGGCCCTTGAATGAATCTGAGAACTTTTTTTTTTAGTGTGATAGTACAATATTTTATAGCCATAGATACAGAAAGAATACACTTAGGAATTGAGTTAGAATACAAAACAAAAATAAGTCCCTACTGCCTCCATCTCCCGGCTCCTCCCACCTGAGCTCCAGTCCTGAAACCATCCGCCATCCTGTCTGGCCCGCACGCCAGACTCCTCAACTCCAGAGCTCCGACTCCACCCTCAATCTCACTGGGCTTCCCAGCAGCCGGCGGCCTGAGCTCCAACACGAAGCCAGGCACCTCTGGAGGGGAACAAGCTTGGTGGATCCAGTCAAACTCCCATAGGCGCTAACAGCATAACTTTACCAAAGTGCAGAGATCACTGCCATACAAAATGATAATGGCAAGGACTAAAATGCAATCTCAGGACCTGAGCCCACCCAAATCAAATACAGGAGATGCTACCATGGAAGAAAATGGAAATCATGCAGCTGAAACCTCTGAATCTGAGGTAGACAGACAAGTACAGAAATGTAAAGAGCAACTCAGATTAGAGATGACATCTGAAATAAAAGAAATGCATGAATTAATTAGAATCTGAAGTGGAAAAACAATTGCAGAAATATATAGAGGAAACCAGAACAGAAATAACTCCTGAAAGGTAAAGAGGAGAACAGAGCAGAAATAATCTCTGAACTAGAGAGAGAAAGGATAACTATAATGAAAGACTTATGAAAGAAGACATTGATAAAAAATTAGAGAACAGAAAAATGATGGATTCCCTGACTGAGCAATATAGGAAAGAAATAGATCTCAAAAATAAGCCACTAAACATAGAGCACATGCTATTTTAGATAATCCTAGGAAATCAATGAAAATATTTTATCCAACATCTATGAAATGACATTGAAAATGAAATATACTTTATATTTTATTAATATTCATACCTATATGCTAAAATTAATGTAAAGAACCTATTATGTTACTGTTATTTTAATTAATAGTTACAGATTGATGTTAATATCAAGACCAACCCTTTCATGGAACATTTTAAATACGCTTTCCTATTCAGTAGCCTATAAAGAGTTCTGTGTTACTTTTTAGTTTGGTACAAATAAAATTAATTTCTTCTTCAACTGCTAGTTGATCTGATCTTAGATAGTTTTATTTCAATTGAAAGTCACATAAATTTAGTTCTTAGACTTTAAGGAGCTTTGGGTGATAGTATCTGTTCATTTAAATTTGTGTTGCCCACTGAATTTGACCTAAAGGTGGTGTAAGGGGACTTCCATAGGGAAATAGAAAAAAGGTTGAAAAGGGTAAGGTAAAAAGAGATACACTTGTGGGCCCGGCGGGATGGCTCAGTGGTCTAAGGCGCCAGCTTGGGAGCTTGGGCGGCTTCAGGGACTGCAGTTCGATCCCCGGCACCACATGCTGTGCCAGCCCTGCCCTTGGGGCGGGCTGAGCCAGCCATAAAAAATGAGTGAATAAACAAACAAAGGAGCTGAAACAAGAAAAAAAAATAAATAAAAATTAAGAAAATAAAAAAGAGAGATACACTTGTGACAGGAAGATTCATGTACTAAATCATTTTAAAATTCAAGCCTGAGAGCTCTTGACTGTGAATCCCAAGCAGGCTTGTTCTTGACACCCAGGCCAGCTCCTGCACTCTTCTGCCCTACCCGGTCCTGGGAGCCTGGCCTACACTCGCCACCTGTCCCCATCTGCCTGAGCCGCCTGGGCTGAGTCAGTGGAATCAAGCACTGAAGTTCAATCAGGCATCACAGATGAAAGCAGAAATAGGGCACTGGGTGATATTTTTTGTGACAGAGCTTGTGATAACCATGTACTGGGTTGTAGAAAATGCTAACATTCATGGGACTCAGGTTCTCGGGAGTATCCAGACATGCTGAGCATTTAAATTTGTATATAAAAGCAACACAACTCTCCCAAGTCTGGGGGGGGGGGGGCGGCACAAAATAGTAAAACCCCAAGTGTCATGAAAGAAACTACATTTTCAATTTAATGGGCTAACTTTTTATCCATCAAATATTAAGTTACAAAAGGTTAAATGGGAAGTATTTGGTGAATCTGCTCCAAAGATCTTTAACAATGGTAGACACTGCTTATTAGTAACACAAGTTAACTAGTACCTTTCTTTAGTTGTTGAGGTCAGAAATTCTATATTTCAACACCAGTCAACTTTAGACAGTCCACATGCCTCTACAGTGCTATTTTCTCGTTAGATGCTCATATCAGCACAAGAGGTGGGTATTGATATTCTCACTTCTTATGAAAAAGGAAAGAACTGAGATAGAACAATTAAGGCTGGTGAGCACACAGCCATCCAGTCTCTTACCTGGTGGCAGAAGAAAGGACCTCAGGTGAGTATGGGGTGCCTTCTAGTCTGTACCAGGAGGTTTCAATAGGAAACCCTCAGAACTCAAGTGTGGCTTATTTTAGGATTTACCACCCATCTTAGTGGTAGAGCTCCAGCCTTGCAGTCAGCATGGAAGGAAGGGAGAGAGGCTTGATAGATGCCAACAACTGTTCCTCCTCTGCTCTCTGTTCTCCACTGCCATGAACTGCTGCCTTCAAGCCAAGTATGGACTGAAACCTCCACTAACAGAGCTAAATAAACCTTTCCTTTCTTAATTGTGGGTGTTGGGTATTTGTCCCAGTAATGAGTGAAAAGAAACTGAGACACTCACTGTATTGAAGAGTTGTGTTTTACTAGAAGTCAGTGAAGAAGTAACAAGAAAACAGAGAAAGCAAATAGGTCTTTTGGGTAGACTTGACTGAATGATTGGAGAACAACTGCAACAATAATAATTAAAAATACCACATTACCCAGTCTCCTCTGGGTGTGTAGACCACTGTGGAGATGCAGCTCGTCTTGTTCTCTCCTTGTTGAATGCAGAGGTAGTTATAAAGGCAGGAACTATAAAAAGGAAAATTATGTTAAATCCATGCAGCCAAAGGAATCAATAACATTTATCAAGCATGCTGTCATGCCTGGCTAAAGGTCTCCATTTATAAGCCCTAAGAACTTGGCGCCCCATCAAGCAGTGAAATGAGGCTAAGTTGAAAGTTCTGCAGAACCAAATTACTTAAAGGTTTATACACAAGCAGATTACACAGAGGGGACTGCTGACCTCTGACAAGCACATTTGTCTGCAGGAACAAAACAGAAACAGGAGAGGAGCGAGGAAGAAAGGCCAGTGGGGTGGGGGGACAAAGTAGGAAAGTGAGGAAATAGAGCTTATAAGAGAAGCTAACTGTAGGAAAAGAAATGGAAAGAAGACAGGAAAAATAAAGAAAAAAAGATGGAAGGAGAGAAAACAGAAAGAAGAAAGAAAGCAAGCAGAGAAAAGATGTGTGTGCTCCCACAGCTCTGGCACCTCAGCCGCACCCTCTGTGCCCTGCAGGTGCGGCCAAGGACAGTGAGGCCCCATGCAGCCCTCGACTGCCATGATGGATCAGAGAGAAGCCAAGAATGAAGCAAAGAATCCTTCCTCCCACCTCTGAGCTATTTCATTTCACTTGGCTGACTGGGGTGGCACTGTCCTGAGGGTGGAACCCAAAGCTGTACATGCACTAGGCAAGCACTCTACTGCTGAAGTACATTTCCAGTCCTTTTGGGAGGACAGGAGATGAGTACTAGAGATTTCACAGATGGTCTTCACACCAAATACATCACCAGTCTTTGTTTTTTCTTTCTCTTTTTTGTAAAATTCAAGACAGGGCCTCACTAAGTAGCCCAAGCTGGCCTCAAATTTCCAATGCTTCTGTCACAAACCTTAGGTCACTGGGATCACAGTTGTGCACTGCCACACTCAGCTCTTTCTCTGTTTTGTGTGTGTGCTATGTTCCCACTTCATCCTGAAGTCTAGGAATGCATCTGTTGCCATATATAGCACATGGAGGTAACTTCTTGATTCTCCCCTGATGCCACCTCAGCAAGACAGTTTTCCTTATTCTTCACTGTACCCCTCACACATTTACACACTCAATAAACAGTTGTTCAATAAGCAGATAAGTAAAATTATGGACTCTCCAAGGCCCACAGTCCTATGTCCTGTGGTCTTCTAGGTCTATGAAGTCAGACCTTGTTATCCAGGAGCATCTCTTCCCAGGAAGCCCAGAGAATGCCAAAGTTCTCAGGTGCTCAAGTCCCTTAAATAAAGCAACACAATTTTTATCTGTAGCTTGTGCACATCCTACCATAGGCTTTATTTTATTTTATTTTTATTTTTCTATCTTTGATTATTCCAACAGCTTCACTCTGCACTTCTGCCCTCAACACTTTCACCACAATTTTCTGCTCTTCTTCTGCTTTCTTTCTTCTTTCCTTCTTTCTTCTTTCCCTGTCACGGACACACTTGGCACAAATGGAGGCCCCATAAGCCCTGCTGACATGCTGTGTTTTAGACAGTCTCATAAGAACTTTAGGCTGCACAGCTCAAACCCCTCAAAGTCTGCCGGTGCACACACCACATGCAGATTTGGGGGGCTTCCCAACCTTCTCAGTATAAAGGTAAACAATTCTATCCCCTGGGGTTCTAGACAGCCTAGTTTGGTTAGAGGCAGTGTTGTACAATGGTACGTCAGGTGCTGGACCATTGTGAAGGCCTCTAGACACCATACCCAGAAGAGGAGACCTACCATACGCTTAAACTCATCTCTGGATATTCTTTATAACCCCTTCTACAATAGAAGCACTAGTGAGTAGCTGTGATACTGTGTTGCTTTGGGAATGGCACAGAAAAAAATTTGCAGTTCAGCCCAGAGGCCTCCCCTCCATCCCCTGCCCATTTCAGTTCTTGGTTGGCTCATTCACAGATGCAGACTCTGGTTAGAGGGGCTGACTGTCCTGAGCCCTCAATGGAGACAGCTTAGCAGCCCTTCTTGCCTTTTATTTCATAGCCTGAACAGCCCAGTGAAAGGCAGATGGAAGCTGATGATGGCTCTTGAGATGCCAGGGTCAGCACCAATGGAAGCAGGAGGCTAGAGAGCACAGGATGCCTGAAGCGTGCGAGCTGGCTCACGCAGCCCCCTGCTGCCACAAGAGGGCAGACCTCAGCTCTTTTTTAGATTGTCTTAAGGAAGTCATTTTTATTGCTCTAGGGAATGTCAGACAAGAGCAGCCTAATGCCAGGTAGCCCTTGTTCCTAAGCCTTGCAGGCGTGGCTGCTGATTCATGTGGTTTGGTGCCTAGTCTACCCAATCTGAAAATTATCCACCCTAGAGTGAACCTAAGAGTCCTGGCTTGTGGAGTTCCTCCTCGCTGCACTGACATGTTTAACTGTTTCCCAAGAAGGCATGTAATGCTTTCTAAATGCGACAGTAACTTTTGCATTTTAAAAAAAAAATCCACAAAATTAAGGGGAGAAGGGATAAAGCAGAAGTTTTCTCTGTCTCTCAGACTTAATAATCCACAAATATATCTAAAGGTTTTTAGGTTTTCCATGTGTTTTTAATTCTGCTGCCACAGTACGTGTTTATTCATCAAGTGAAGAATAAATTACTGCTAAGTGCTTGCAGCGTCATGCACATCAGACTAAGATTTCAGGATATGTTTCTTTTGTTCAAATCATTTGTGTGATCTCCTTTGAACTGCATGTGTCAGTACAAAAGGTTAAGGTACCAAACTTCATGGATAGCTCCAGAGAGTGTTCAAGGCTCAAATGTAACTATGGCAGAGGCAGGCACCGCGTATGCTTGGGGTCACCCTATGAGGATGCAGATTGCAGAGCACTGCTGCTCTGTGTGCAGCCTCTTACCTTGAAGTATTCAAGTTCTGATCTATTTTTCCCTTTCTGTCCCAAATTACCACTCTCAGAAGGCAAATTCTTAACCTGTCCACTCCCAAGTCCCTTCAGACCCAGAGTGGACACAGATTTCCGCTGAACCACTGCAGCCACTGGTGGTTAGAGCCCACTCAGAGTAATTTCCTACACACTCCCAACCTTCATAAAACTCTGTGCAGATGTGTGAGTGCCAGTATATTCCTCAGATTCAAAGAGGTTCCATGATCAGAAAGGGCTCGAGCACGGATGACATCTCTTGTCCTTTTAAGATCCAGGATCCATCTCAGTTTCTGCACCATGTTTGCAGCCTATGCCTATGGTGCATGGTGAGAATTGGCCTGACACCTGGCAGCTGGCCTGTCCTGTTCCCACCCCTGCAGCTCAGGCCTCGGAAGGGAGCACATTCTACCTCAAAGACATCCTCCTTCTACACTCGCGTCTAGCAAGCAGAGCAGAAGCCAGATTGCAGATTGCCTGGAGCTCTCCAACCCAGCACCACTTTTTAATGTGCCCCACTCATTTAACTTCATTACTGAAGAGTGGCAAATAATGTAGAAATTAGTTAGGCCTTCAGCCTCACTTGGGCTATGTGCAGAAACATGTAGCTGGGTGCCCTGGGACAAACTCTGTCCATAAATGTTAGCTCCCTTCCGTTCCCCTTCCTGACAACAGTATTCAAATGTAATGTATTCTCTCTTCACAGGCCATTTGCCAGCTTGTTTGGCAATCTATGAGCCTGCCATTGTTCAGTTTTACAACTTCCACTTTTAAAGGCATGGTACCGCCCATATTTCCTTTGAACATGAAAGCAAATTAACTTTGCCTTAGGAATTTCATAAGCCTTTGGACACAACAGAGTACCCGAAAAGCAGGCTGAGGATTACTGGTCTGTAGAGACAGTACAGAAGAGAATAAAAGGGAAATCTAACAAAGGATGGTTACCTGGAAAGTTACTGCTTGTAGTAATACACCTTGATCTCCATTTAGGAGGAAAATTCCTATTAACATCAGTAATGTGGAACAAATTCAATAATTCAGCTGTTTGCCTTTGTTTTTTGTGATAAAACACAATCACATACATTAGGTGCAACAGGAAATACTCAACAGTTACTTTCTCCTGAAAAAGAGTTTCACTACTCATGTTTCATCTACTGGCGGCTTTAGGGAGCCTTCATTTTTTAAACTTTATTTACTTATGCTATGGCAGGCTCAGCCTTCCCTGGGGGTGGGGCTGGCACAACATGTGGTGCTGGGGATTGAACCTCAGTCCCTGTGGTTGCCTAAGCAGGCACTGTAGACCTGTGAGCTATCTCACCAGCCCCAAGCCTTTATTTTTCTACTTAGTTACTAGTAGCTATAATCACAGTTTTCACACTCGTAATGATAGTTCACAGAAAAACAACACAAAAAAGGAGAAAGCTCACAGGTTTTGGCCAGGAGGGCCAGGATTAAATTCTGATAGACTTGCCAAGTGCTGCAGGAACTCCAGTGTCCTCCTGTGTAAACCCAGGAGAATCATCCTGCCCACCACCCTGCAGCAGAGAGAACTGTGGCCCAAAGAAGTCCAGAGCCTGTGCATATGTCATGTTATGTGACAAAGAATTAAAATTACTAATGAAATTAAAGTGCTTTATAGGAAATAGGAAGAGTCTTCCAGATTATCCAAATTGGCTCCACAAAGTCACAAGGGACTTAAAAAAAAATCCAGTCATAGGGAGATGTGGTGCTGATGATCAAAGCACAGAGAGAGCCTGTCTTGCTGCCTGTGAAGAGCAGAGAAGCAGCCAGAGAAATGGTGGAGATGCCGCAATGCTGTGCAGCTATACTCTCTGCTTTTCTCTAGAATCTGCTGAAATTGTAACATCCTTGGCTGTTTGGTAGACCAAGAGTGTCCCAGTTAATCAAAGCCTGATTCCACTAGGCCTCAACATCTTCCTCTTCTCTTTTCTCTCGTGTTTTACCACATGCAGCAACCAGAAGCCAAGCTGCACCTCAGCACTTTGCTGGAAACTGCTTGGCTACTTATGCAAGCCTGGGTCACCCCTTTGAGGTCGACTCTTAACATAGCTCTACTCTGCTGTTTGCACCTTACACTAAGGATCCCCCCTTATTCATGCAAAGTTAAAGGCACAGATGTCCCCCTCAAGCTTTCAGAAAGGAATACACCCTGCTGTACAGGTAGACCTGTGTTGGAACACTATTTCACAAAACTGTAAGGCAATTGATATGTCTTACAATTAATCTGCCACTAAATTTCTGATAAATCCATCATTATTGCAGCTCCAGAAAGCTGATGTGCTCTACTGTAGGACTGCTATAAAGGTTGTGTTGGCTTGCAATTTTCTACGCTTCTATGAAAATATGTCAGTGTTTTGCCCTGTTGTGTTCAATTCAGATTAGTACATCGACACTGGCCCATTCTTTCTTTGTGAGACTCGCAGAGCTCCTGGTCATTAGTGTGCCTGCTTCTAACCCCTCTGCTGGCCGCTTTGCAAGCAAAGTAATCTTTTCAAATCACAAATGAGATCACACCAACCTCAGTCCTGTCAGCTGCAGAGGACAGGCAGGTGTTTAAAGTGAATCGTTCTGTCACTCTTTAGAAATTTCCTTTTTTCCTGTCATTTGCACATTTGTGAGTGTGCAAAAAATAGTGTGCAAATTTAGATTCCTACTTAATGGAGAATCACAGTGGAAGTGAAGTGACCAGCCTGCATAAAACAGCACCATCCTACATAATATAAAGCCACATGCATGTCAAGCCATGAGTGTAGCTCTGTGGAAGAACACTTGGGCAACTGTACCGTCCTGAGTTCAATCCCAGCACGGCTGTGGGGTGGGGTCCACACATGTGGCTTATTTCATTACTGAACCCATGCAGAGTGAGAATGGGCCATGAGGTTAAAAACACACGCTGAGGGAGGCCAGGGGAGAGGAGGCTTTTTCAGCTGGCCACCAGTTCCTCTGATAAGCGATTCCTGAGCTTCCTATCTACTTTGAGTAGATTGGCCCACCCTGCTCCCTGCAGAGTGTGGAACTTTCCCTGCACAGCCCATGACCTTTTGTTGCACGAAGAGGCCAAAAAGTCATTAAAGATAGCCCAGCCCGGCCCTGAGAGTGCCAGTACCGAAGGCCTGCCCGCAGTCCTGGCCGAGCGTCGTTGAGTACTCCAGGCAGCCAGCTCGCTCCTCCAGCGGAGGGCAGGGTGTGCCACCGTTCCGAGGCTCCTGGCGCACCGAGCGCCTCCGCACGCGGGTGGTCGGCTTGCACCGGTCTGCGCAGCCGCTCCAAGGGCTCCACTCCCCCACTAAGCACGGCCGAGCTGCAAAACAGCACAACAGGATGCTCACCTGAGGCCGCAGGCCAGCCAGCTGCCGGCCAACACAAACACAAGCTTGAGCTTGAAGGGGCACTCACGGGGCTCCGCTGGTCCCAGCTGGCACTGGCTCCACCCTGGGTAACAGGGGCCCTCTGAGAGGCAGGGGGAGACCCCGGATGCCCGGCACACAGCCAAGCAAATTCCTCCAGGACACTTCCTCATCCTCTAGCCTCAAAGAAGATCTTCCCTTTTATTTTGTCCTTGATATTATCTGGGCCTGCAGTAATATATCCCCCTTTTTTTCAGATCATTTGTTTCACTTGCACATATTTATGGAGTACAGGATGATATGTGGATAAACATACAATGTACAGTGATCAGATCCAGGGGCAATCTGCCACCTAGATGTTCATTTCTTTTTATTGAGAGCATTCCATCTACTTTTCATTAGCTATTTTGAAGCTCGATTTATTGTTGCCGACCACAGTTACAGAACTGCGCTGCCCCTCCTCAGAAGTTACTTCTATGAACTCCTATGAACTACACTGGGTATCCATCCTCCTCCCATCCCTCCCCAGTCCATCCCCCAGTCCATTTTTATTATAACAATATATCTTCATTTTAGAAAAATGGGCGGGTGGCGAAACATGAAAGCACACGGCATGCACCATTGCTCACCGGGGCCAGTTCTCAGCATAAATGTTTCCACAAGACACACGCCTAGGGCCGCCCACAGGAACACCTTTTCTTACAACTTCTCCCACTTGTTCTGTTTTCATCCTCCATGCTCACAGACTCTTAAGTTATGAGAGTTGCAGTTAGGAGGTGGACAGCCAGGGCCCAGGGCTAAACAGTACTCACAGCCACATGTGCAGAGGTGCAGGAGTGCCAGGCTCTAGACAGGCCCCAAGCCTGCTTTTCTATCAGTGTGGGCAACTCCTCAGACCCAACAGGCCTCAAACCCCTTCATCCCTAGCATCCAGCCATACCCTGTATCCTGTTGGGCAACATGTCTCAGGAATCAGCTGGTGCACAGGTCCAGCCAGCTTCCTTGGTTGATTCTAAAGTGCCCTTACCAAATCTGAGGATAGGACTTAAAGCTGCCATTTCTTTGCCATGACTATAATATCAGTTGGCTTCACATTTAATTTTCCCATTGAAAGGCCTAATGAGTCCTTTAAAAAGACTGTAATGAGTTTGTAAATTGAATTATTTTGGGGACTTGAAATGAAATAGAAGAAAAGAACAAGAAGACAGATGTATCCCTGAACTGGATGCCAAGACTCGTTTCCTCTAGAAATGAGACCCAGTTTCTCTACCACCCACCCTCTCACTTTCATAGGATCACTCTGGCTTCTTTGAGATCTCGAAGGGGACTCTGGACAGTCTACATGGGAGGACTTCACCCTCCTCTCAGCACACATTCAAGTGCAGGGTTCCTGTTTGCAGGGACATATTTGGCAACACAGAGCTTCCCCCTGATGTGTAAAGAGTCACACAACATAAATCTGTCAGCGACTGAGAACTTTCCATTGTATTTTAAAACATGTTTTATTTTATAATCTAAAAACCCATAGGTGGGGTGGAGGGGGTTGGGTTAGCACATGCATGGACAATTCCAGTCAGGCACAGGGGATGGCAGTTCAATCCCCAGACCCACCTTACGGAAGCCTGAGCCAAAAACAAAGAAACAAACCAGAAAACCCCCACAGGTCTGACATGTCTGTTACCTAAAGAAGTAAGAGTGGGCCATATTCGTGTTCATTGCCAAGGCTGCCATGCATTTGTGCACCCTCTGCCCAACGCATAGCAGGCGACCTCCTATACAGGTCATCTCCCTCTTTATTTCCTATTATTATTTCATTAGTCCCTGGAACCAGATACATTCCAAATAAGGGGACTGCTCCAGGCTACGGGTTGACAGAGAAAAACTCCTTCTGTTCTCAGTTCTTTCGCTTCCTCACTTCTTTCCCCAAACTTCTTTATCCCTTAGTCCAGTTGCTCCTGGTCTCATATATTAAACCTGAACCACACTTACTGATACATTTTGTTTATAAATACACTTATTTCAAATATTAACATTTAGGTATCATTATAAAACAAACTTTTGCCATGACATTAACTCAAATTTGAGTAATATGGCCAGGGATAGTGGCATGTGCCTGAGATCCTAGCACTGGGGAGGCTGAAACAGGAATACTGCCATGAGTTCAAGGCCATAGAGGGTGACACAGAGGGCTATGTAGTGAGTTCAAGGCCAATCTGAATTACTCAGTGAGACCATGTTTTTAAAAACGAGCCAACCATCAACAACAAAGAAGGAATTGGGTGATATGGCATTGGGTTAGCCTCCATGCATATGGTAAAAGACGACAACAAGAGTGTTTTGCCTGAGTGCAGACTCTTGGGAGCTCCCACTGTGTCTTGTGTCCATGTTTATTTTCTATGGTTTGCTCCCACCATGGATGTCCTCAAAGGCAAAATCATTGCATGGACTGATGTCCTTGGTTAAAGTTTTCCCTTAGCAAAATGCTCTTTCCTGTTTTTCCCACTCATAACTTTAAAAGTTCCATGAAGAGCTGGGTGTAGTGTCAATGCCTGTATGCCCAGCTACTTGGGAGGTAGAGGCAAGAGGATCACTTGATCCTAGAGCTGTAAACCAATCAGTGTAGGCAGGCTCCACTTCAAGAAAATAAAATTGATGGGCGGGGGATGTAGCTCAGTGGTGCAGCACCTGCCTAGCAAGCGCAAGGCCCAGAATTCGATTCCCAGTACCAAAATAACAAAATAGTAAAAAGACCAAAGAAAAGTCCCTTTGGAAAAGAAAATAAAATTGAAGCCACATTAGGACAATCAAAATTTAGGGTCCAGGACAATAGCTTCATTGTAAGACAACATGGGGAAAAATTCACATAGGATTATATGACTAAAAAGGTGTGTCTTTGTGTGGAAAAATAGATTCTAATCTGAGTATTTTTTTCCTCTTCTGGTCCAAATATTCTACCTCTGATTTACTTGTGAACTTTTGATTATTTGTATTGCAAACATCAAAAAATAATGAAAGCCTTTTGGTCACAGAGGTTATAGGAATTACAGAAGCTTCAGGTAAATTTATTACCACAAGTCGTATATTACAACTGCATGACATAAATTTCCTTTTTAACTATTTCATTAATATTCTTGTCCCTTTTCCCCCTGTAGCTTATCTCATTCATATCTATGTTCAGCATATCAAAATATTCTTTTTAAAATTGAACTTTCTCAGTTTCTAATCAGGTCTAATTTTATGAGGTGGTTAAGGAAATCAGTCAAATTATGAAAAGCTGTACGCCCTCCTTTGACTCCAAGCTTGTCTCCCCTTTCCAACTGCTTAATAGACCAGATTTTATATGATCAATCCTTCTTTGTGTGTGTGTGTATCTTAGGGAAGGATCTATAGGGTGTTCAGGGTCTCACTACTAGGGCAGACATGTATGATCTGCCTCTTTACAGCCTTCCAAGAGCTAGGATTACTGGGGCACGCCACCACACCCAGTCTCACTTGCTGTCTCAGCATGCCCTAGGAGCAGGGCCCGCATGGCAGGCCTGGAGATCAAACCCCAGCCCCTGCGCCAACCCCTGCACCAGGCCCTGCACTAGCCCCTGTGCCTGCTTGCAGGCACTTTAATCTGCTGAGCTATTTGGCTGGCCCTTCAATCCACCTTTTTTTAAGGGAAGGAAGCTTAGAATTAACGGATGCCAGGAATTGTGGCAAATTTTTCTCTGTTGAAACTCAACCTAACATTGATTGGGATTCCCCAAAAGCAGCCCAGGAGATGACTATTTGATCACAAGAAGTCAAATAGAAAGACATGAGGGTGAGGGGTGGAGAACAGAAACATAAATGGACATCTGAGCTCCTACTATAGGCCTGGGGGCACCTCTGACTCAGCCCATTGGAGAGTGAGATGAGGATAGATTCAGAGTATGAGGAATGATCTGTTCCTTCTTGTTTTGGCAACTGGTCTTTCTTCCTCAAGAGCTTCCTAGCCATCAGATATTCGTTCCGTGGCCCCAGAGGATGACCAAGAACAGAGAAGCTGCAGATTTCAGTCACCACCCTATACACAGGACTAGAGTATGTTTGCACATGATTAGTAGGGATGAAGTCATATCCTAGTACAATACTAGGCAAGACTTTAAAAGGTGAATCACTGGGGTTTTTTGTTTTGTTTTTTTACTTCGAAAAATTCTTTCATTTCATTTGGGGTGAACTCCAAACTCCATGCCATGGCCTAAGAGATCCCGTGTGACTCGGCCTCTGCCTGAACCTCACCCAACCCACACCCACCTCTGCTTCGTCTCCCACCACATTGGCTTCTTTAAGCTTTGAACACAATGAGCTCATTTGCACCCTGGAACCTTTGTACATGTTTCCATTGTACTCCACGTTCTCATTTCCCCACACTGAGCACAGCTGGCTACTGCTCACCCTTCAGATCTCAGATGGCCTGTTTCCTCTCCAGAGTCCTGCTCCAGTCTGCTTGTCTAGGTCATCACCCACCCCCTCCACACATGCACACACACAACACACTGCATGCACACACTTCCTCTGGGAGCCTGGTGTTCTTTGCCTTGTACTAGCTCTCTAATTACTAATTATATGTTTGTTTTGTTTATTGTTGTTGCTGTCAAGGACCATGATAACTCTTCGGGTTTTGTTTTGTGGTAAGTGCTCAGGAAATACTCGTTGAGTTATGAATGAAGGAAATGACAATCGGCAACCCTCTGCCCTGAATACCGTTCTACATTAAGCAGATACTAGGCTGCTCTCTCGAAGCATTGACCGCAAGGAACAGGAGTGGAGGGACTGGACATATCAGAAACTCCGGCAGCCCAAAACACAGATTCTCATTCAGGCCAGCTGTGTGGGCTCTGCTGCCCGCAGCGGCCCCCAAGGATGTGCGCTAGAAGGAACATTGCTTTCTGTGCCTAATGTTGAGAGAGAGAGAGAGAGATCCAGTCTTTCTAGGCATCTACAAGTCTTTCAAAACCTCTCTAGTCCTTCTACATCTCCTCCCAGTATTATATCTTGAAAGTAACAAACCTCTTTTATTTTATTTTGTGTGGCATGAAATAGTATTCCTTTTTCTTTGACTCCCAGTTTTCCTCACTCACAGTTTCAGTCTATGGTGAAAAACAGCACAACTGTGTCTCGCTTACGTGGGCCACTCACGGTCTTGCTGTTCTCTTCTAGCAAAGATGTCTTGGATGGGGACCCACCTTTGAGCCCCACCTTTCTGGGGCTGCTCCCCATCTCAGTTACCACCTGGCCCTGCAGGCCCCCGAGAGCCCAGTGAGCTGTGCCAGCAGGACTGGACATGTCCTTCTCAGTCTGTAGGCACCAAAGGGTAATTTTTTTAAAAAATGTTTTTCTTGGTGATGCCAAATCCATTGCTGCACACAGAGCAACAATTAAACTGCTAGCCAGAGAAGAACCTTTCTAAATGTTTTGGTTCTTTCCTGCCCACGGTAAGGCCCTGCTGTTGTTTCCTTGTAGCAATGCCTCTTGGGTTCATCACAGATCCTCCAGAACTCTCCTGTGTAATCTAGCCCAGCCTGCCTGGCTCTTAGCCACCTTCAAGTTTAAGGCCACCCACGACCAAGTGCTTGCTTTCTCACACTGATAAGTTCAAACAGTCATACATCGTCTCTGTGGAAATGTTCTTTCTACACTCTGCATACCCGCCTACTTACAGACGCTGCCTCTGAACAATCTATGAAAGTGGGGCTGGGGAGATAGCTCAGTAGAATAAGTGCTTGGCTGCAAATGTAAGAAACTGAGTTCAATCGCCTGTCCCAGAAAAAAAAAAAAAAAATCTATGAAAGAAAAGTGAAACAAGGGGCTGGGGAGATAGCTCCGTGGCACAAGTGCCTGCCTGGCAAGCGCAAGGTCGTGAGCTTGAACCCCAAGTCCTGAAAAGAAAGAAAGAAAGAAGAGAGAGAGAGAGAGAGAGAGAGAGAGAAAGAAAGAAAGAAAGAAAGAAAGAAAGAAAGAAAGAAAGAAAGAAAGAAAGAAAGAAAGGTGAAATAGCACCTTTATCTCCCAGCACCTGTCTCCCATCTGCTGTCACCTGCCATTCTTTTTCTATGGATCTATCCTCCATTACCTGACTGCATCATCTATATCTCAACTTGTCAAAGCTTCTCTGAAACTTAATTACGACTGTATGGCCCAAAGGCTGATTTGTCCCCAAAACGCTCCATTATAACACTCAAATAGTCCTTCCTCTTGCACAAAGCACATTTTCTGGCTACTGATGATTTTTCTTTGAGACATTAACTAGCCAACTCCCCAAAGTGCTGGCAAGACAATGAAATGGGACAGAATACGACAAATAGAATTTTGCATACCCAGTAAACCCAGGGGGAAAAGATATGAATAAAAAAAGACATGCTATTTTTTTCTAGCTAGCAGGTTTCTAGGTGTGTTGTTTTCTTCTATTGTACATTTTTTTTTTTTTTTTTTGTCTTTTTGAGACAGGGTCTCGCTATGCAGTTGAGGCTGGTCCTGAGCTCACTTTTGTAGCCCAGGCTGGTCTCGAACTCGCACCAATCCTCCTGCCTCAGCCTCCCGAGTGCTGGGATTACAGGCGTGTGCCACCACGCCTGGCTCAATTGTACATTTTTATATTTTCCAAATTATCTCTAGCAACTATATACTGTGTTGTCAAGGAAGAAAAATGATATTTATAGGAGCAACTGTGGACACACCCAGTGACAGTGCTCTCCACAGTCAGCGGTAGCACCTCAATGACTGTGTACAGTTTGTTTTTCTTTGTAACAAATATTAAGTGAACTCATGATGGCCGCTGATGATTTCAAAGAAAGCCAGGAGTGTAGTTCAGTAGCAGAGTACGTGTTTAGCCTGGGTTTTATCCCCTGTACCCTGACAGCAAAAGGGGGAGGGGCCTGGTGCTTCATAGGACACCGGCTTCTCCAAGGCACAGACCTGATGGAAAGATGGCTCACCCGTTCCACCAGTATTTACTTGATGCCTGCCTTGCAAAACACACAATGTCTCACACAGCTTTGCTTGTTTTAGACAGAAAAACAATGTTTAAGAAGTGTGACTCCAGGGCCTGGCGAGATGGCTCAGTGGTCTAAAGCGCCTGCTTAGGAAAGCTTGGGCGGCTTCAGGGACCGCGGTTCGATCCCTGGCACCACATGCTGCACCAGCCCTGCCCTCGGGGCGGGCTGAGCTGACCATAAAAATGAATGAATAAACAAATAAAGGTTCTAAGCCAGGTGTGGTGGCACACGCCTGTAATCCCAGCACTCAGGAGGCTGAGGCAGGAGGATCGGTGAGAGTTCGAGACCAGCCTGGGCTACAAAACTGAGCTCAAGGCCAGCCTGAACTGTACAGCGAGACCCTGTCTCAAAAAGACAAATAAACAAATAAACAAATAAATAAATAAAATAAAGGTTCTGAAACAAGAAAAAAAATTAAAAATTATTTAATTAAAAAAAAAAAAAAAAAAAAAAAAGAAGTGTGACTCCAATCTAGATTTCCTGGGTTCAGACCTCAGCAAGTGCAAAGGAAGGAACCAAATGATGCCCTTCGGAGAGCTCTATCACTTACTAATGTTGCAACTCTCTGTGTGCTAGTTACTTAGTGCAGAAAATAAGGCCAAAATGGAGAAGGACATCAGTGGACTGGGAGACTCTAGTAAGTTAACAGCGATGAAGCACTTGGGAGGGAACCTGGCCCAGAGTAAATGCCAGGTGGGCACTAGCAACTTCATCCTCTCTCAGTCCACACCTGAGAGCCAAAACCAAATGCTGCTAAGTCAAGTCCATCTCCAGGCCCTGCTCCATGCTTCAGCAAATGCAAAGGAAAAAGGAGCCAAACGATGTCCTTCAGAGGGCTCTGGCTCAGGCCCAGCCTCAGCTGTCTCCCTCCTCACATACAGAGACACCCTTTCTCTATGCAAGGTTTGGAGCCTCTATTTTCAAGCACAGCACCCCTCTTCCCTCCACAAGCGAGGTCATCGGATCTCAGCCACTTTGTTTTCCAGTCCCCATAAGCCTAAGAGATGACTAGTCTATAGAAGCTACTCCATTTCTGTCTTTCACTATTTGAGATAATTATTACTCCTCCATCAGTTGCTGTCCACCATCCCACCTGACCTGCTGAGTAGTCAGTAGGGCTTAGCATACAGACTTTATGAGTCTAGTTGGTGAATTAGAGATGTGGTAACACATCCGGCAATTGAGGCTTCCAAAAACTCCTCTCAGGGCAACTGGAATTCATCTGTCCTGTCTTTTACTTCCCCCTTTTCCTGGTCAGGCACAGCCAATGGAAAATTAATCAATTAATTATTGGGGGAGGGGGAGGGACTCTAAGTACATTCATTGATGTTAAATCCAGGCAGTCATCATAATAAGATTTTCTGAGATGATTCATTGCAGAAGAGATTTCTTTGACTACTTGTTTTATAGCTTCGATGACAGGGTTTTTGTTTCTGTTTATGACACTGGTGATGAAATCCCAGGGTTCACATGAGTGCTCTGTCTCTACGCTACCTCTCTAGGCCTTTTCATTTTTTATTTTGATACAGGTCTCATTACATTGTCCAGGCTGGCTTTGAACTTGCAATCCTCCTGCCTCAGCCTGCCAAGTAGCTGGGATTATAGGCAGGTGGAACTGTATATAGCTAATACTTTTATTTTTACACGAGGGAAAAAAAAAGCCCCTGATTTTTCTGCTTAGAAAAAGAATTGTCAATACTTCATTTCTCAGCTACACCCCTTCCAAAATGTACTTATAAAGATGTGAGAAGCAAAAGGAGCAGAAGTAATGCAGGCTTAGTTATACCAGTGTAATTACAGTTTTCATTCACACTGAATGTAGTAGCAGTCCACAAGGCTTTGGGCAGCAACCTCAGTAACACAACCTTGTGAAAGAAGAGTTCTATGAGACAGAATGGTCGTAAGTGTAAACAGTAACTGAGGCACTATGAGTCTTGATACATCGGGAATATGTAATAACCATGAGGAGGCATTCGCAGCATGGCTGGTGGCCACTAGGAATCAGACAGCAGGGGTTCAAAGTCTTAGCTTTACTGCTTGTTCACATGACCTTGAGTTGTGGGAGCCCCTGGAAAGTCTCAGCGCTGGCATCTGTAGAAAGCTAAGGTAGCCTGGTGTGGTGGCACGCCTGCAATCCCAGCCACTTGGCAGTCTGTGTGTGACAGAACCACAGGCTCAGGGACACCTGGCCCAATTCACTGAGACTCTGACTCAAAGTAAAAAGACTGGACATGGGCCAGCAAGGGGGCTCAGTGGCCTAAAGCAAGTTTAAGTAACCACAGGCACCACGGTTCGATCCCTGGTACCACATGCTGCACCGGCAGGGCAGGCTGAACTAGCCGTAACATAAATAAAGAAGTAAATAAATAAATAGTTTTCTTTAAAAAAAGACTGGACATGCAGCTCAGTGGGAGAGCATCCCTGGGTTCAACTCCCCTGTAGCATAAAACAAATGTGGATGCAGGTTGGCCCAGGCGCTCAGGGCAGACACCTTGTGTTGCGTGCCTTCTCCCCTAGTCTAGGTCAGACCCTTACTAAACATGCTAATGCTTTTGAGGCAACATATATTTACATGTCATGGGATTTTTGAAAAGATTACCAACAGCATTCTATCAGTTTAGGGCAGGTGAGATTTTTATCACCAAATAAGGTAAAAAAAGCAATTTATTTTAAACTTTATTTACATTGTGGCCAGCTCAGCCTGCCCTGGGGCTGGCACAGCATGTGGTGCTAGGGTTGAACCGTGGTCCCTGTGTGCTCACCTAAGCTTGCCTAAGCAGGTGCTTTAGACCACTGAGCTACCTCACCAGCCCCAAGAAAATGATTTAAACCTTAGCATTTTTTGGATTTTGCACCTGTCAGCTATACTCAGGGGAGCTGTGCAACAGCCCTGCTTTTCTTACAGAATTTTTGGCAGGATGACCAGTGTATACATGGTTAGAGTACAATGAAAGATACACATGACTTAAAATTAATATACATTTTGATATGCTATCATAAAATCATATAAATACTTAACCAAATAAAATGTTCACTGGATTCGACAAAAGCTGCCCTCCGAGCTCTGGGCCCAGGCTTTCCGGGCTTTCCCTAGCGGACAATCCCAGCTGCCGGCTTTCTCCCTGTCCTTCTGTAAATGAGCTGAATGAGCCAAAGCCAGCAGGGGCATGGCAAACACTGAACCTACCACTCTGTCACATGAAGGGCAAAACTGAGGCATTTAGGGAAAAGCTCACAAGTGAACAATAAATATTGGGAAGGAAATTTTTGTGTGAAAGATAGAAGCCTTCATTCCAAGATTTGCCCCAGCCAGTACCCCACTGCCAGGGCAATTCTGGGTGGGGCAGGCAGGCCCAAGATGGTGAGGCTGTGAGGCCACAGTCCATACGGCCATGCTGGCCCAGTCCAAAGAGGGCAGCCTCTAGGACCACAGGGTCTTCCTCTCCCCTTCTCCCTTCAACCCTGCCAGCACAAACATGAGTCTCACCAGCTTCTCATTGTCTCTCTCTCTCTCTCTCTTTTTTTTTTTTTTAAGAATTTTTTATTTATTTTTAAAATTTTTTCTTGTTTCAGAACCTTTGTTTTGTTTATTCACTCATTTTTATGGCCGGCTCAGCCCACCCCAAGGGCAGGGCTGGCGCAGCATGTGGTGCAGGGGATCGAACCTCGGTCCCTGAAGCCACCCAAGGTTTCCCAAGCAGGCTCTTTAGACCACTGAGCCATCCCGCCGGGCCCCGCCCCCCATTGTCTTTTTTCTTCCCTTCACAAGAAATTTCAGGCACAGAGAACTTAACAGGGGGAACCTTTTCAGCCCTGAGCTGCTTCTGTCTACGTCTACAAGGTCCTCAGCTGAGCCCCGCACCTAAATGTACTCTTTTTGAGGTCTGTCAGACTCCATTTCCTTTTCTGGCCTTGGCTGCTTCGTCTACCACTCAGAGCCCTTCTGCTGGGTAAGCACGTGCCGGGATTTCTTTCTCAGCTCTTCATAAGATAGTACCCTCACCTCATCTCCTCTGTCTTCACTCATTCACTAAGTCTCCAGGCCAAAAGAACAGCCTCTTGGTTTTACTATTTTTACCTCGTAGACTAAATAAGGGATTTCTTTGTAAGCAAATCAGGACTTCGAGGGTTTTGCAGCTCATCATTGCACTGTGAGACCTCCTCAGACAGCAAGTTGCTCTCACTACACTCGCCTGTCGTTCCCCACCCACGCTGGGTCCTAGAATCTTCCTAGATCGGTCCATGTCCTCCCTCTGTCCTCTTCACTATTCCAACTTCATAGCCTAGCACAGTGTCTAGCACACTGTTGAACAGTGACCTTAGGCTTCTCTCCTAGAGCTTCCCGCCCTGCCCCTTCTCCTGGAAACCTCTTGCTCATTGTCCAGGTCCAGCGCAACCATGACTTCCTGCCCTCTGAGGAGTCTTCCTTGAATTCCTGGAGCCTTTTCAGTTTTACCCCAGACCACATCATGGGCCGCCTGAATTGGTAGCAGCTCCCTTTCACCTCCAGTTTTATTTTCCATATTTTCGCTTACCACAGCCTGAAAACACTGAATGGAAAGTTTCAGGAATAATTCGTAAATATTAAGTTTCATGCCTCTCAGCATCGCACATTGTCCTGATTTTGTCCACTTGGGACAGGGATCATCCCATTGTCGGGTGTATCAATGTTATAGAACTACTTGCTGATTGGCCACACATTAATGAGTTCAGTTATTTGGTCCTCTGTCATGGCATTGTAGCATTTTGTGGTCATTTTTTTTTCTTTTTCTATATTCAAGACAGAGTCTACAGGGCCTATAGGTTCTCACTACATAAATTGGACTTTGTAATGCTCCTATTTTCAGCTTCCTAAGTGCTAGGATTACAGGTGCCACCATGCCCAGTCTCAATTGCCATTTTTCCACGTGGCCTGGGGGCAGGGCTGGCACAACATGCCAGGGATCAAACCCCAGCTGCTGTGTTCTGCCTAAGCAGGTGCTTTAGTCTGCTAAGCTATCTGGCCAACCCTCAAATGATTATTTTATTAAAAACAAATGAAAGAACTTCAGCAGTAAGATATCATAGTCTTAGAGCAGGAAAGGCAAAGAAACTTGTTAAAAGAATACATGAGCGCACTGGCTAGGATTTGATCCCTGATATGCATGCCGGTCCCACCCCCAGGCTGCACTGAGATGGTGATTGAGACTGGATGTAGTGGCATGCGCCTATAATCCCAGCGTTTGCGAGGCTGAAAACAGGCGGATCACTATAAGACCCTGTGAACCCTGTCCTAAAGACAGAAAAAAAGAATAAATGAAGGGCTGGCAACATAGCTCGGTGGACCAAATGCCTGCTGAAACAAGTGTAGGGGCCAGGGTTCAATTTGAAGCACCGCATGCCATGCTGACCCTGCCCCCTGGGCATGCTGAGCTGGGTACCAAGTCCCAGCATGGTGGTACACACCTGTGATCCCAGCGCTAGGGAGGCTGAAAACAGGAGGATCACTGAATCTGAGCTGCTGGTGAGACTATGTGTCAAATACATTAAATAAACAAACAGAATAAATGAGCATCACTATTCATAGGTAAGTCATTAGCTATCAGCCAGGGTCAACCATTAATGTTCTACTATGTGGTTTCAGCTCCAGGCCTGCGTGGCTGGCCTGGCCAGAGCCTGGTGACCTCCTCACTCAGTAAAGAGGCAGATGGAACAGTCAGTCTTCCCGGGCATCCTTTCCAGGGGGTGGCACTCCATGGGCTCCATTTCCTAGAAGATGCTGAAGACCCTACACACACTGGGATCCTTGAGCCCAAACCCTAACCAGTGTGCTGCTCTGGAAGCAGCATGATTAGCAGGTTGCAGGACTATGGTCTACAGAGCTGGCTTCTTTGAAGCACATGTGGTTCTTTAGGTATTATACTTACCATTTCTTCCTTTATCTCTTAATTCAATTAAACTGGCATTAGCCCTCTAGAGGGAAAGAAACTGGAAAATTCGAAGATGATGAAAATTGACCCTAAAGGAAAACCATCAGATTAAAAAGAACAGGGACCAGATAAAAATCCTGATCATGTCAGAAAAATAAAACTGAATTCCAAGAACCTCTTGAACACCTCCAAAGGGACATCACCTCCTGGCTGTGCTATGATTTGGGGTCCAAAGGTAAGGAACAGTTCCCAAGAACTCCAGAACAAAGCCTCTTCTGGGGTGTGCTTGGTACAGGGCGGGAAATCACAGAGGGACATCGCGGTTTCCTGCCTTCATCACCCCCTCTCAAGAATCCAGAGGATTGAGAGAAGGTGCACCAAAAGTTTGCCCAGGTCATGCTCCTGGAACCTGGGGCCCTACCCAGCAGGAGTACCCCCTAACCTCCTCAGAGGAGACTCAAACCCTTCCAGAGAATAGCAGCCTTCAGCCCCTCTGCCTGAGGACGCTGGCAGCCAGGGTCAACGATTAATGTTGACCCTATCCGGATGGCGACTCCAGGGTGGATCAAGCTTGGTATTCCTGACACACGGACCGGGCAACCCGCAACAGAAGGGGCTGGGGACACCTGTCCTGGGCTGAAGTCTGGTACCATGCCTCCCTTCCCTAGGCCAGCTGGAGCCCCAGCCGACCCAGCCACCCACCTGGACACGCCCTGGCGTAGTCGAAGCAGCAGTCCCCGGTGAGGCGACAGGCTTCGTCGCAGAAGCACGTCCCGTAGACGCGGTCTAGCCTCCAGCCGCGGACGAAGCAAGCGGGGTCCCTGCCGGGGCAGCAGCGCCCGGCCTCGGCGCAGCCAGCTAGGACCCCGGGCCACAGCCGCGCCAGCGCGCACAGCACCAGCCACAGGTGCCACATGGCCCGCGCTTTCTGGAGCCAAGCCGCTGCCCCGCTGCCCAGGACCTGCCCGGCCCGCGCCGCCCCCCGCGCCGCCCTCCGCGCCCGCCCTCCGCCGCCGTGCGGTCCCAGCCGCGCCCCTGCCCAGGTGGCCCCGGCGTCCGCCCCCGCCCGCCTGGGAGCGCGAAGCAGCAGGTGCTCGCGAGGCCGCACTCTGCGGCCAGCGCCTCGTCCTCTCCTCCGGACGGACTGGCGAGCGGACAGTGTCGCCCTAATACCCGAAGTCTGCGGGAGACGCGTCCCTCACCGACCTCTTCGGAAACCCAGCTTCCCTAGCGGCCCAGACCCCTGGAGGTCGACCAGAAAGCCTGCTGCCTCCGCCTTTCTGCTGCAGTCTACAGCCAAGGTTTCTCCCAGGAAAATAAGAGGATAGAGGACATACAAGCAGAGTTCTGATTTTTTTAAAAGCCACTTTCCCAAAAGATAGCGTGCAGTAGCCTTAGAAGTAACTTTCACTTTAATAAAGTGCATGCCTAACTTTTAATAAACACTACCCGCTTTTCTCTAAATGTATTATTTTTTTACGCCTCACTTTTTGTTCACCAAAGTGTATCCCAGAAGTTTCTTTTTTGTATGTGTACATTCTCCAGTCATTTAAACTGATATGGGCTTTTGCTGGAAATGTTTTCTGCATTTGTGAAGCTAGAAGTCCAATTAAACTCACAGACCAATTTCCTTCCTTTCTCAAAGACTTCCCATACAAAAATTTTCCTTACTGATTAGAAAAGTATCTAAAGTAGGGGTCAGGGACATAGCTCCATGGCACAAGTGCCTGCCTGGCAAGTGCAAGGTTGTGAGTTCAAACCCTGGTCCTGGAAAGGAAGGAAGGAAGGAAGGAAGCAAGGAAGCAAGGAAGCAAGGAAGGAAATATAGAAAATACACTTGCTATGAAATGAAAGAAACTTATGCTATATGAATTGTAGCTCATGCGCTCATGGCAGATAACATCTAAGCAGCATAGAATGTTTGAATACTGCCCAAATACTCACAAACCAAAAGGAAATTCTTAGGAGTTCATACAAGTCAATTCTCAGAATTGGAAAGCTTTTTTTTGTTTTTCTGTTTGGCTAAATCTCTCTTCCTGTTGCAATTCACAGAATTTTCGTTCTTGACAGCTGAAACTAAATAACCTTGCCAGCAAATTATATCCTTTGCTTTTTACCCTTGTTATAGGTTTTATTAGCAGCTTTGTACTAACTCATTCTTGTAATTTATCCTCTACGCCTTCTCTTAAGCTGTCTGGTTCATGGAATGCCTTTAAGCGGACACTTATTCTGTAATTCCATAAGAATCTGGAATAATTCCAGGAAGATGTAAAGGAAAATAACCCACTGGCAAGTTTGTTTTCAGAAATAAAACATGAAGTGATGACAGAAAGGAGAGATGAACTCTGGTTTACGAGAGCAAAAATATGCCAAACGCCTACTCAAACCTCTCATCCTTCTTTTGTATTGGAGATTGAGCCCAGGGTTTTCCCACCTGGGTACACCCCCAGACCTAGTTAGTTAGTGACAGGTTGCCTCTAAGTCACTGAGCTGCCCAGGCAGGGCTTGAACTTGCAACCCTCCTGCCTCAGCCTCCTAGAATGCTAGGATTACAGGCATGCACTGTCACAACTGGGGCTCCCTCTTTTTTAAAACAGTCAGCTGAAATACAAATTTGAAAAATCACAAACATTTGGAATCTGTGTTAAGGAATTTGGGGTTTTGAAATTAGGACCTAGGTCCAATTCTGATCCTGTGATCTCTGGGACCTGGTCTCAAGGTTCCTCTCTCAAATATTGACTGCTAATCAGATCACAGTGAAATGCCTATGAAAACTGGCAGTGTAAATTAAGCACAAGCAGATGCTAACTCTCTATAGTGCCCAATGTCTACCTCACATGCTTCACAACTTAAATCTAAAACCAAATAAAACAAAGATAACTTTACTAATGTGCAACATAGGGGGAAGCACAAAATTTAAAAGAGGAAGAAAACTACAAATAAATGATTATTACCTTAAAGCACACAGAAAGAGGAGCTCGTCTCTGGTAAGAAACATTTGAAGAAACTCAGTCTCAAGTTTAAGCTTGCACCGTCTTGAAAACATCAAGATAAGCCCCTCCGCAGGCCCTGGCAAAAGCGGCAGTTCCTGCAGGACGAGGCAAAGTTGGGGGGCACTGACATTTAAAGCCATGGCTTCACCTCCTTGCTGGAGACTGGATGCAGGCAAGTGGAACAATGGGCTGCTTTGTCTCCCGCCCTGCGTAGACATTAGGAGGACAGAAATCACCGCAGCCATCGTGCGGATGGACGTAGGAAGTAATCAAGTGTATCTTAAAAGACATCTCTTTTTCTGAAGTATTGTCTTTGGACGCTGGCCATGATTGGCAGAACTATGGAGGGAAACAGAGATCTGCCTGTTCATCAGAGTCCAGGGTGCCTCGATGTGCGGCACCCCTCCCCCTCCATGATCTCAACTGCCTTCTTTGTAACTGTGTGGAAAATATTAGCACCCCCCTTTTGCAGGTGACAGGCAGACTAGACATGTCACTAATTAATGATGACATTGATCTAGAGCTGAAACTATTCTTTCCAAACCTCACAAGATCCTTTCCATTCTCAAAGCTTATGGGAGAGGGTAGTGCTAACCTATGACAGTGAGAGGTAGAGATAATAGAAGTAAATGTTATACTAAATGCAGTATAGTAACGAGTATGTGTGGAGATCAAAATACACATGATCTCCAAGAAAGCTTATCCACAACTTTTAATTCAAATACCCTAAGTGGAGGCAGACATTTGTACCCAGGTAAGTCGGGTAGGTAGGTAATGAGGAGGTCTAGGATACTAGGAAGGCTATACAGGAGTCTGTTGGGACTGAGAAACAGAACATTCTGTACCGTCTTGGGGTATTTGTCAGAATATGGAATTTCTATAGTATATTTTCTTGAATATCAGATTCAAAGATATTAGATTCAAAGATATATCATTTTCTGTCCTTTTAGGACAGACAAAAAAACTGCTAATTAAATTATGATGAGCACTTGTGAACATATTTAGCATGGACCTCGGTTCCAGAGCTGGGTGTCTTAGAAGTAAACAAATATGCATGCTCGGCCCGCCCCTAGGGCACGTTGAGATGGCAATTGAAATTGGGTGTGGTGGCATCTGTAATCATAGCTCTTGGGAGGCTTTACACAGGTGGATCACTACAAGTCTGATCTAGTAATGAGACCCTGGAAACACTGTAGACCCATCCCTAAAAATAAAAAAATAAACGAGAGAAAAAAAAAGAAATGAAAGACAGTAATGCTGTTTATCATTTAACATTACACAACACACTTGTAGACAATCCTGTGAGGCTGCAATAATTACTGGGCCCCACTAGTGGAAGGGGCAATGGGAGGAGCTAAGTGACCAGCACAGCATCCCATGGGCAGCCCTCCTGCCAGGCCCGGCACTGACCCCTCCATGGCAGTTGTCCTCTTATTGGTGTGTGCTGCTTGTCCAGGCCGAGGGTTAAGGCTAGATCAAAAATAGCCCTTCCCTCCGACGGGCTTAGTGGAGAAGCTAGACATGCAAACAGTCATGTCATGTGTTGTGAGGATGCTTTCGCAGAGGAAGTTGTCTGGAGCTGGACAGACAAGGCTGGTTGCAAATCTGGGTTATAGAGGTGAGGACTGGGTTACTATTAGTGTCTTCTCTTTCTTTCTGGAGAGTGGAGAGTCAGTCATTTGGGGAAGGCCCTGCCTAGAGAGGGTAGCATCTATCCATTGACTAAGGCCCAAGTATGCAGAGGAGAATCTAAAGCTGCTTGATTGAGATCGACATGCATGAAGTACCTTGGCTCCTCCTTTCCTTTCCACCTTACAGCAAGCAGTCCAGAACACGGCTGCCAAGGACTATGCTGCCAGCGCTGTCTCTCTGAACATACTGATTCAGTAAATGGAATGCATAGGGAGGTGGTAGAGCTGGGTTGCCTGTAAAAGAACCGTTCTTTCCTTCTTTCTTCAACAATCCCCAGTTCTCCTTTCCATAAGAAACAGCCCTTTGCCTCCCTTATTACACAACACTAAGCTCTAGCAATGGGCTCAGAGGGTCGGTTTTATGCCTCGTAGATGGGCTGCTCAGGGGGTAACCCCGCCAGAGTCCCGGGCATGAAGAGGCTTGTTCCATAAATGATTTGCTTTCGCTTTTTCCCTTTCTGGAGGCAAATGAGGACAAAGCCTAGGTGAAGCCAGCCTGACACTTTAGCCCAAGCTAGGGAAGACAGAGCCAGGAAACCACAGGGATTTGATAAATGACAGCTGAAGTCACACTTCCCTCTTCTCAGTCCCTTCCCCCATAAATCCTCCTGATAACTTATGCTAGTTTCATCTCCAATCTCTGTAGCTTAAACAAAAGTACTCATTAGAGGTGATAAGGGAAGTGAAAAGAGCTTGCATTTTTAAAACAAAAGGGTTGTCACCAGCCAGCTAGGTAACTGTAAATTAATCACTATAAACTCTTCAGGCCTCAACTTCCTGATCTACAAAATGAGATAAGGAAAGGACTAAATTATATAATGTATGTATGTCTGGTAGAGTTCCTGCTATATAAGGATGAGCTAGTAATTAATGGTAATTATTGTATTTATGTCCCAGACTTTAGCACAAAAGACATGCCTTAATTATGGCTAATAATTTATTTCATAAACTACTGTGTTAGACTATATGGTAAATTAAAAGACTTGGCTTTCATTGTGCCCGTGGGGCATGTTGAGCAGTTCCTTTAGGCCTCAGTTTCCCCCGTATAATTTAATGACATGTACCAGGAATATCTCCAAGAATCCTTTAGCTCAAAATAGTAATACATAATTCAAAATCACTGTACTTCAGTAGCAGCACAAGCTACAAGCAAAAGGGCTCACACTCTTTCCCTGACCTTAATGGCAGGTTGCAAGCAATACAAGTGAAGTGAATTTACAAAGCCTAAGTGTCTCCTAATTGAAGTGAGAGAGCCAATTCAGAGACAGCCATTTATGTCCACAGGTCAGTTACTTGTTCATAATACATACTTGCTTGGGTGCTGCATTAGTCAGCTTTGCATCATTGTAACAAACTACTTCTGGCCATTTAACTTAAAAAGAAAAAAGGTTTATCTTCACTCATAGTTCTGGAGGTCCCAGTCCAAGTTTGAGTAGCCTCATTGCTTTGAGCCTGTGAAAGGCCACACATCATGGTGGGAGTGGGTGGGACAGAAAGCACAGTGAGATAGGAAGAAGAGTGTGGGTCCCAAAATCCGCTTCAAGGTCATGTCACCAATTATTTCCCACCAGCCCTCACCATATGAGGGTCTCAGTTCCCCAACAGTACCACCATGAGAACTTGATCTATCATGCATGGCCCTTTTCTGGAACACTTATCCATACCATGGCAGAGGTGTGCAAGTCAGAAGACTTACTGAGGCAGTGACACAGTGGAACATCTTAAAGTCCAATTCAGGAATCAACAGATGGGCATATTTTCTCTCATAACTATTAGCAGCCTGACCCTGGGAAAACTACTGAATTTCTTGGGGCTCAGAATTTCGGTCCTCAAGTACAGGACCTTGAGGAGCTCTGGGAGGCAAGTCCTATGCTGATTTGCAAACTTAAACCTCCAATTTGGAGGTGGGCAAATTTTGCATGCCCATGCACTTGGGGCACCTTTCAACATTTTTTATAGGGTAAGAAAAAAATCTAAAGAGGAGCACCATGTTGTTGGTGTGAAAGCCACAGGAAATTCAAGTTTCAGCATTTATGAAATGCTTTATTGAAACACAGCCATGCAGTCTTAGCCCATTTCTGTTAGAAACGAAGACCAGGTAATTTATGAAGACTACACATTTACTTAGCTCACAATTCTGGCAAGCCCATGAGCATAGCTGCAGCGCCTTCCAGGCTGCTGGGGAGGAGCTTCTAGTGATGTCAGAAGGTCCCAGAGGCATCAGATGCTAAGTCAGAGCATACTGGCCAGCAAACTTGCTTTTATAATGAAGCCATCCTCATGTAGCCCATCATCCTTTAATCCATGAATTTTTCTCCCCTCAGAACTCAGTCACTTCCCAAGAGTCCCACCACTCAGCACAGCTGCACTATGGCTAAGTGTCCATCACATGAACTTTGGGTGACTCTTCCACCCCGTAGCACATGCCCAAACACTTTATGTTTCCATGCTGAAGGGCAGAGTTCAGTAGCTGCAGCAGAGTATAAATGCTAAAATATCTCTTATCCGGAGCTAGGCATGGTGGCTCACGCCTGTAATCCCAGCACTTGGGAGGCTGAGGCAGGAGGACTGATGTGAGTTTGAGACCACCCTGAGCTACAAAAGTGAGCTTAAGGCCAGTGTGAACTGCATAGCGAGACCCTGTCTCAAAAATAAAGAAAGAAATCTCTTATCAGACCTTTACACAAAATGTCTATCAGTCTTAATACTTCTTTCTGGCTTTAGGGGCTGGGGAGATAGCTCAGTGGAATAAGTGCTTGCAAGGCCCTGAGTTCAATCTTGGTACCATCAAAAAAAAAAAAAAAAAAAAAAAAAATCTGACTCTGGAATCCTCAGTGCATACACTAGACATTTATGTTTTACAAACAACATCACATTCTTCTGTATGCAAGGGGTTTGTGTTAAATGGAATTCTAAAATTAAAAAGGCACAGCCAGAGTAGTCAAGGCTGGCAAAACTTATTTATGATGGCAAAGCTATGGATAGTGCCAGGGCTAATCCTGTGTTGCTAGAAAATTCTTTGGCATTACAAGCAAAGCTGAAAATGCTGAAAAGGATAAAGTCATCTGGATACCATTAAAGAAGTCATGTAATTTTGCTCCTTTTATGCTAAAATAGCATCAGTTCCGCAGCAGGGATCTTTATAGCAAATTCTTCTTTCTTCCTACATGCAGCTCTCGCTGCGTCAGCAAAGGGCGCAGGCCTGGCAGGGCACCTCAGGAGCCAGAGAGCACTGGGCCCCTTCCGCGGAGAGGAATGTTGCTACGGCATTTAATTCTGACAAGCAAGTGGGAAACGGGTGCACGCCCTGCCTGCGTGGGCGTGGAGGCCGTCCCTGGCTGCATATTATGACTTTGACCTTGATCTTAGACATTTACTGGAGAGAAAACATGTTCTTTGCACGCTAAGCCTCCAATTTCACTGATTTATTGGGAACAATGGAGCTGCTATTTATACTTGGAGCCAGGAGCTATATTAAATAATTAGTGTATCTTATCTTGTTGAAGCTCATGGGGCAGATGCTAGTATTTACTTTTTATAGTTGAGGTGTTTAATCATATTAAATGATTTGCCCAAACGGGAGTCATTCAAACCAGTTCAGTGCATTTGCAAGGCTCTACATTTTTCTTCTACTCAGGAAACTAATCGTATAATTAACAACTGCTTTTCATTAAAATTTCATAGACTTTTTGTGACAAATATCTTGACAAACAGGGCATAGTCTATTATATATATATATATATATATATATATATATATATATATATATATATATAAAGCTGGGTGTGGTAGTGTAGATCTGTAATTCCAGTACTCAAGAGGCTGAAGCCAGAGGATTGGCCTGAGTTCCAGGCTAGCTTGGTCTACTTAGTGAGTTCAAGCCCTGCCTAAACAATATAACAGGGTCTACAGGGTCTCCCTACACAGATCAGACTCGCAGTGATCCTCCTGTTTTTCAGTCTTCCAAGTGCTGGGATTATAGGCCCATGCTGCCACCCCCCGCAGTCTCAGTCACTGTCTTAGGGGATGGGGCCGGCATGGCACACAGGGGATCAAAACCCAGTCCCTGTGCCTGCTGAAGCAGGTGCTTTAGTCTGCTGCACTATCTGGCTGGTCCTAAGAAATGAAATATTAACATCTTAAGACAAACAGGAGCTATGTGCTCCAGGTTCATTGAGGGAAAAAAGAAAATCAACGAAATGCAACAGAATTAGCATCTACATGGTAACATCAGTACTTTAAGAAATTAACAGGTATTTTTCAGAAGTCTGATAAAAAAAGAGCAAGATTTTCAGTTATCAAAGGGAATAAGTTTTGCTGCAGAATAAATGTGCTATGTTTGGAATGCTTTTATAAAATGAAATCTGATACACAAAGGCTGCTATTAGGCCTCAGCACACCAGCTATTTCCAAATTCCAGTCTTTAAATTTTCATCTTAATTTTTTTCTAGTCTTCTACTTGCCGTTTGCATGGACAAGTTCATGGTGTCTTGTACCATAAAATGATTTATTTAATACTTTGATTCTTTACTTTTAAAAATTACAGTGCATTTCTTGTTAAACAACTAGATTCTATTATTAAATAAATGTGATCTGCTAGCAGACTACCAGAACACTACCTAAATATGGTTTCAGCAACTTTGGAAAAGTACCTTGCAAGGTTATAAATTATATCCACATGAGCCTTTAATATCTAAACATCTGCTCTTGCATTGGGCTTTATCCCTTGGGATACTGTCTAAGGTTTGGCCATACCAGCAAACTGAAAGATTTTAATATAAATAAATAATCTATATTAACATTATTCATCTGTGTAACAGTATTTTAGAAACAGATCTGTTCCTTTTATGTGCACTGGTAACAATATGGTGTCTATGGTGTGACCCAGTACTTCATGACTGAAAGCTATTACAAATATGCCCACTTTCATCGTGAACATGAAGCTTCCTTTGTACAAAGCCATTTATTTTTGCTTTTGAAACAATAAGCATACTTCAGTTTTGTAGTGTTTGATGATTAGCTGGTCGCTCTTTCTTTTATGTTTTACAATTTATGTAATTCACACATTTTCCGTTTTTATTAGTAACCAAGTAATTTACTAAAATCTAATTGTAGAAGAAAGGGCCAGCTTCTAGCAAGTCCTATGATCATACTGGACAATTTCCGAGAACTACTAGTCAGTTCCTCTCTAAGTGTATGTGATTTAAAACCTCAACTATGTTTGGAGAATTTAGAAAGCAGTTACATTATGCAAAGTAGCAAGTCTCGCCTGAGTCTTTATATTTGTTTCCTTGGTACTTTTTTTTTGTTTTTTACACTTTCAATAAACATTAATTTTTTTTCTCTTTCTTTTTTTTAACAGTTGGCACATTGTATATTGTCCTCATAATATATATATATTAAGTGTAACTAAACCTGTATTTTGTAAGGGCTGGCCCGATAGCTCAGTGGACTGCTTGGGCAGAGCACATCAGCCGGGATTCCATCCTGACTTGCTGTGCTGATCCCACTGGCAGGGCACACCAGACGGTGACTGAGACTGGGCGTGGTGATCCGTGCCTGTAATCCCAGTGCTTAGGAGGCTGAAAACAGGCAAATCGTTGAGTCCCACCTATGTAGTGAGACACTGTAGACCCTGCCCTAAATACAGAATGAATGAATGAAAACTCAATAGTCACAAAAAAAAAAGTCTTTTACAAAAGCCTATACTTTGTAATTGTTTTTTGGTCTGTTTTGATATCCTTTCCTCTCTTTTTCCCAATCACATTCACAAAAGTATGTATAGTGAATTTGTTTAGAAATAAAATGATTTTGTGAAAGGCACAATTAATCGTGCTGGTTGTGCTTGGAAGACACACTTTAAAAATAAAAAGAATTTAAAGCTAAAATAAATAAAGAAATGTGGTCTATGAATTCTTAATACACAATGCTTGCAAGTACTGTATTTAATTTAAATGTATTACTGGCCCACAATTACTTATGAAAATACATTTCTGTTACATTGCAAAAAAAGATAAACAAGAGCAAGCATCAAATTTAAGCAGTTCTAAATACGAGCTTAAATATACGATTGGCTGAGAAATGTAGTTGTAAAAGTTGTTTGTCTCACTTCAGTAAGCCTAAAGGGTACGATTATCACTGCAAAGCAAAGCCGTCCCCTGCCTTTGTGTAAGATGCTACGCAAGAAGAGCACAGCCCATGAATACGTGACAAAGTGTTCAGGGTCACCAGCCAGTCAAGAAATGCAAATTCAAACAATACTGAGATTCCCTCTAACTCCAGAAAGAACGGCTACCATCAAGAAATCAGCCAGTAATAAATATTGGTGAGGCTATGGGAAGAACATCTGTGCCCACTGGTGGAAATGTAAACTGATACAACCGCTATGGACATAGCTACATAAATTAACTGAAAAGCTAAAAGTCGAAGCTCCATTTGATCCAACTATCCCCAAAGAGTTTAAGACATCATATCACACTGACGTACGCATATCCATGTTTATAGCAACACGGCTCATAATATAATAGCTAAATCTTGGAAGCAGCCTATATGTCCATCAACAGACAAACGGTTAAAGAAGACATGATATTTATACATGGGGGAGTACTACTCTGCCATGAAGAAGGATAAACTTGAGTCATTTACAGGAAAATGTATGCATCTTGAGACCATAATGTGAGAAAAGTAAATCGGACACTCAAGCTGTGAAGACCATGACAGGAAAAGAGAAAAAGTTGTTGTAATCCACTGGAGGCAATGTATCCAAAAGTGTGCATCAACTTAGTGTGATTGTCTTAATGTTTTATATGATTGAAAAAAGAGGGGGGGAGAAAGAGAGAGACTGAGAGACAGAGAGACAGAGAAGGGCACAGCTATAGTCACAAATGCGCTAGGAATTTGCACTTAGTCAGAGGACACAACACCCGCACAGATTACAGCCACCAGAAATATTTCCAAGTCCCTGCCTTTTACAGTCTTCCAAGAATTGCTGGAATGCTGGGCCACGGCTTGGCCAGTCAGCACACTTTGCAGTGACCAGCCTGGCCACTGTGGCCTGACAGCAGCCCCCTCTGCTGGCCGGTGTGGGGAACTGCTGCACCCTTCCCTTCACATTCCACAATTCAGTTAATTCTACCTCGGGAGATTGTGTGTGTGTGTGTGTGTGTGTGTGTGTGTGACAGAGAGACAGAGAGAAAGAGAGAGACAGAGAGAGAGAAAATCATGTTTTTATTCATTTTCCTTCATCCCTGTCAGTCGTCTAGGGTTTCTACACAAAAGCACCCAAAACAGGCAGCTTGAACAGAAACGTGTTGTCTCCCAGGCCTGGAGGCTGAGGTCTCGGACCACGACGGTGGTAGCTGGTCCCCGGCTTCTCTCGCTGTGTTCGCAGAGCCCTTCCTGAGTCCCCACCTTTGTGCCCATGTTTCTCTTTTTATGAGGACAGTGTCTCTCCCAAATGACCTCGTGTCAGCACTAGCTACATGTGCAGTGACTTTATTTCCAGAATGCATACGATCACATTATAAGGCAGAAAAATGGGCTGGCCAAATAACTCAGCCAATTAAAGAACCTGGAAGCAGGCACAGAGGCCAGGGGTTCGATCCCCAGGCCTGCTGTGCCAGACCCGCCCCTGGGGCTCACTGAGCAGTTGAGCTGGGCGTGGTGGCGCGTACCTGCAATCCTAGCTCTTGGGAGGCTGTAAGCAGGCTGATCACTAGGAGTCCAGTCTAGTAGTGAGACCCTGAACGCCTGTAGACCCTTCCCTAAAATACGTTAATAAAAATTAAAAGTAAAAATAAAAATAAAAAACAGGAAGATGAGGGTCCAAAATAGGAATTTGTGGGAAACAACTCAACATGGAAATCCCTGCTCTCTCCCTTTTTCCAACTTGCTCAGGTACCCAAAGGCAATCTTTTATCCTCGTTCTCATTTCTTGCTCCCTACACAGACTTCGTCAGCTGGAAAATTATCCTACATGTGATATTGCTACATAAGGACGGGTCCATCTGAAGAAAAGAAGGCCATGGGCCTCAAACTCCAGCTGGGTCTCTGTCAGGTCAGAGCGCCCCTTAGGTCGTGAAAGACATCTGCTTCTGCTCAGAGGGGCCTGCCTACACCTTCTCCACTTATGCCAGTTCAATGTCTTTTCCTCCAGCACCATGACCTGGGGGGCAAAGATCTCCCATATTTCAACAGTGTCATGTTCTGCTGTGCTTTCTTTGTCAGTGTGAACCACCTCAGCCATCAGGAGTGAACTAGAACCAAAGCCCTCACGAGCCAGTGAGAATCCCTCCTCCCCTCCTCGTACCACCCACTCCCCACAGGCCTCACTGCAACTACTTCTCCAAGTGCTGAGTACCAATGACATGTGGGGTATTGAGGTAGATGCTGGAGATCAAATGTGAGTCATGATTTTGCTATCCATTCACTTAGACTCTGGAGAGCAAGTCAGACATAATTACTGCTGAGTCTGATAACGGTGGTATTTATAAAATGACAGGCAGCATACAAGACGAGCTGATTAATTAAATAGAATTCCAAAACAAGATGACAGGAAATTAACAATGGTTGTTACATTGCACATTGTTATCTTCAGAGCAGTTGCTTAGATTACTAGGTATAAGCAAGAAAAATTGAAAAAAATCCATTAAGCATTAAACTAATAGATTAGGCTGGAAGGATAGTTCAGTGGTCTAAGCGCCTGCCTAACCAGCTGAAGGACTTGGGTTTAATCCCAAGTACCATATGTCGCATACCATGCCAGCCTCAGAACCCAGGTACACCATGCCAACCACTGAAACCTGGCATGGTAGTGCACGCTTATAATCCCAGTGCTAGGGAAGCTGAAACAGGAGGATCACTATGAGTCCTAATTGCACAGTGAGACCCTGTACTAAATAAATACATAAATAAAAAGATTTTAAAATTTTTTCTTTAAAAGGCCAATAGAAATTCATACTATAATTATCTTAGCTATATTGTGTCTTTCTTTCTTTCTTTCTTTCTTTCTTTCTTTCTTTCTTTCCTTCCTTCCTTCCTCCTTTCCTGCATCCCAGTTGTCCTTTCTTTTTGAGCAGGTTCTTTCCAGATGAACAGCCTTTGCGCAGTCTTACACTCACCCACTAGCCTTGGTCTACTGCTGTGGTGGATTAGTCCGAATGTGTTAAACATGCTGACATGTTAAAGTGATGGACGCCATCTTTGACCCGGGGGGCATACACTTGCTCAGTGGAAATGAAATATTTCTGAAAAAACTTTTAAAACCTGCATTTCCAGCCTCTTCATCATTTTACAGTAGTCATCATAACCATCCAACCAATGAATCGTTGACACACTATTTCATCTAGCCTACAGATAGTACTATGAGCTGCCCTGGGGCCAGTTAACCGTAGAGATTTTTAATTTTCTCTTGGCAGTTAGTTTCGCATCATTTCTACTTACACCAATTCTTGAAGTTTGTCTGGGGCTGAATTATTTCAGCATTTGCCACAGACTCACTGAGCTAAGACTGATGTATGCGTAAGTAACTTTTAGACTTATTCTTTTGAAGAAATTATCTCAGAATCCTCATTATCATTCAAATCACCCAGTTGTGGTATATAAAGCGAGAAGCAACTTATCAGAGTGGTTTTGTCTGTGATGCCATGACTTGGTTAAGCTTGTGCTCATGGGTCTTCGAGAACTCTCTCGTCTGTTTCCTGTTAGTTAATGGGAGATGGTTTGCCATAGTCTGGATGGAGACTGCCATGAAGGACTTATATCTTTCTTGGCCTCCGGGTTGGTGTTGTGGGCAATGCTGGGATCTTGAAAAACACGGTCCCTAAATCATTGGAGCACGCCCTTGAGGGGGAACCCCCCCTTCCCACTTTCTCATCTTCTTCCTCGCCATGAAATTAAGTGCTTTGTTTCACTTCACACTCCTTGCCATTCTTGGCAATCCCAGCAGCGGCCTGGCCCAAATGGCTCTTCCTGATCATGTTGGTGCACACCTGTAGTCCCAGCACTTGGGAGGCCGAGGCAGGAAGATCGTCATGAATTCCAGGCCAGCCAGGGGTACATAGTGAGTTGAAGGCTAGCCTGAGCTACACAGGGAGATCCTGTCTAAGATAGAAGGGGGCAGGGAGCCTATACTTGATCATGGACTGTAACTTCTATATGCTACAAGCCAAAATGAACTTTTCCTCTACAAAAGTTCATTGGGTGTCTTAGGTATTTGTTACACAGTGAAAAAGCTAAATAATATAGCTTTTGTGTTGCTGAAAAAAATTCGTGATCTATGTTGCTCCAACCAAAAATGATGTCCTCTGCTCATGTTCCCAGAACTGTGGTTCAAACCAAGAAATTTCAGAATACCAATGCAGAGAGAGTTAGAGCTATCTTAACTTTATTTATTTATGTTATGGCCAGCTCAGCTTGCCCTGAGAGATGGGCCTGATAAAGGATGTGGTGCTAGGGATTGAACTGCAGATCCTGTGGTTGCCTAAGCTTGCCTAAGCAGGTGCTTTAGACCACTGAGCTGTCTGGCCAGCTCCAATTAGAGCTATCTTAATTAGCTGTCTTAGCTACTTTCTTTATTGCTGAAGCAAAATGCTGAACACTCAAAGTTGAAAGAGGTTTTTGACTCTTGGTTTGTAGAGGTTTAGTTCACAGTTGACTGGCTCCAAGGTAGAGGAGAAACAGTTGATGATAGCCACAAGGCAGAAGGCAGCAAGCCACATGCAGCAACCTCTTGTGTTCCTTGTGTCTACCCAGGCTCCTCACCCTTGGGCAGGCAGCGCTTGCACCCAGGATGGAGCAGCCTTCTTCCTACCATTGCACCATGCAGAATCCAAGCCAGGTCTCTATATAGACATGTGGACATACAGCCCTGCGCTTAGTATTTCCCATTCTGTTTTCTGCCTCTGTTCCTGCCCACACCTCTTTTTCCATATAAGAAATCCAGGTTAAGGATTTCAATCATTATAAAAATATAGGAGAATAACTGAGGGATTTTTAAAGTACAGTGAGCATGATCAGATTTCATACATATTTTTTAAAACTCCCTAATGGCAAGTAGAGAATGGGTTGAAGGAGCAGTATAACCAATGTCTTATGAGTCTGCCCTGACCACACCCCAGAAGTGACCTCAAATGCCTTTGAATCCTATCCGTCCAGACACTAATCAGGACCTTAAGTGACATTTGACCCACATGCACCTCGTCCGCAGCCACGGCAGAGTTGGCCTAAGCAGGGATGTGTTGGTTACTGTTTTCATCCTCCCTCCTGTCTCCCCCGATCTCTATCTTTCCCTCCCTCCTGACTGTGACTGAATTAAGCGGATGAGATTCCTTTTCAGTGGGGTCTTCAGTTGTTTTAATGCCCCAAGTGACTTCAGTGGCAAGCTCTTCTTGGGAACTGTTACTCTGGTAGATTTGAATTAAGAGATCCAGAAACAATTCTCAGCTATGACCTTAGGGCCTGAGAAAATTTGCGGCCAACAGAGTGATTAGGAGATGTTGCCTTGGTTGGAAGAAATAAAGAGATGGGCAGAGAAAGGGAAGGAGGACTCTATTTCTGAATTTCCCAAGACTGGCTATATTTTATTCTATGTTCCTATAACTTCTAAAGACACTGAGCCTCACAGAATTCCTCCTTCCCTCCCTGTGTAGGTGAGTTCCTGTGTGTACTGTGCTGATGCAGTGGAGTTTCCCATCCTTGCTACTGGAGCATGCATCAAGTTGGAGAAGTACACAGGCCTAGAGGCTCCCTACCCTTCCTGAGCTCACCCTTCCCCTTCAGTCATCCCCACCTCAGCCCACACCTTTGTCAAGTGCTCCCTCTCTTCCCAGGTAGGAGCTAATACCAGGGGATTCTTGGTGTGCTCTTCAGAAGCAAGAGCATTTCCACGGGACAGTCTTCCCAGGATTCTGGAACACACAGACCATGGCGCTTGAGAAGTGTAGGGATCACAGTGGGCTGTCAGGGAGGTTTATGGTGGCCCTGTGAGGCAGCTGTCTTACTCCACCCTGTTCAGCCCCACTTTGTCACCAAAGATCAGACAAGCTCCTTAAGTAAGCTCTGTTGTATCATTTACTCAGAACCCCGAAAGTCTAATCCTGCGTCATCTGCATGAGCAGCAACTTCTCCGTAAGGATGACCCAAAAATCACATCATGTCACATGGTGTAAGAGTCAGCTCCATGGGGATGGAGCAAAAGTATTTTTATGAAAGGAAACAATCAAAAATTCTCCTTAGAATTAAGTCAAAGAAACACATTTCTACTAGAATAATACTGGAGAGAGAGAGAAAGAGAGAGAGAGAGAGAGAGAGAGAGAGAGGAAGATGGAAAGCCCAGGTCACCAGGATCTAAACTGAGATCTTCTTTACGTGAAGGGACCCATTCGTGTTTATTTTCATCTAAAAGCTAAATGCTTTTGCTCATTTGTACTTTTCCTACTGTTTTATAACGAACATTACATTTGTAGTGCTGTTGTATTAGGACTTTAAGAATCTAAACGAATAAAAAAATAATTTTTCTAAGAGAAAGGTAGAGGAGGGCAGGAGGAAGAGGCCTTTTAGGAGCCGTGGGGCCACTGCTCAGAGCCCACCGAAGGCCCGGAGACTGGCTCCAAGCAGTGCGGCGTCCCAGGCCGTGAGCGGAGCGCGGAGGCCGAGCGCACCCACGAGGACAAGCGAGGGGCATTTCTTCAAAGAGAGAATTGACTCTTAGGAAAAACACTTTGTTCCTGTTTCAAGTTTAAATTATAGCCACAGCAATCCTGCAAACGCGATGAAAGGATGGTTCAGGTCAACTTCAAAGCAGGCCGCGGGAGGGGGGCCGTCCCCCCCCCCCCCGCCCCTCCCTCTCCACCGCTCCCGCGTCTCCAGAGATTTGACTGCTGGGCTCGAGGCGGCAGCTTCCAGTGCGCTGCCTCTGCTTCCCTTTCGGTTCCCTTCTGTTTACTTTTTAGCTCCGTCTTCTTCCCGCACGACCCCACCTGTCTCTTTCAAAAGCCTGGAGCACAGCGTGTCCTCAGCCAGAAGCTGCCGTGCTCTGCGTGCACGAGGGCAGACCCTTCCCAGGCGGCTGTCGGTGCGAGGCCTCCCCCACTTCCAGTCCCAGGCTGGGAATTTCCCACGTGAGCCCTTAATGGACCTTTGAAGATTTCTTCTCTCTTAAGGATATTTATGCTTTTATTTAGGAGAATACATTTATATTGCTATCTCCAGTGTATGTGGGTCTAAGGGTGACACCAAACAGGTCAGATTAAACCAGCACTGCAATGACCAAAGTGCCCTTTAATTTCTGGTGTCGGAGACCCAATTTCAAAAGGGCATTTTCTTCTTTTATAATCATAGGAATTACCCTGGCACTTTGTTTTTTAAGGTATACAAGGCACTTTTACATCTCCTTCCTGGACCGAGGGCCTCAGGCATGCTAGGTGAGCATACTACCGCTGAGCTACATTCACGGTCTCTAGGTCTTTACACCTTTTAGGTAAAACTGTCTATAATTCTGTTAAAGAAACCAGGCACGGCTGGTGATATAGCTCACAGGACTAAGCACCTGGTGTGACAAGCACAGGGACCAGGGTTCGGTCCCAAGTCCCTCATTCCACACCAGCCCAGTTCCTGAGGCATGCTGAGCCAGCACCTGAGTCTGAGCATGGTGGCAAACGCCTGTAATCTCAGCGCTGAAGAGGCTGAAAACAGGAGAACCACTAGGAGTCTGAGCTGCATAGTGAGACCTTGTATCAAATACATAAGTAAAGAAGGAAAGAAAGAAGAGAGAGAGAAAGAAGGAAAGAAAGAAAGAAAGAAAGAAAAGAACTGTGGAAGTATCCATTTAGGAAAACAAGGAAAGAGGCTGACTGGGAAAAGGGAAAGATGTTGAAAGAAGCTAGCGCCTTTCTGTGGGAGGAAGCCAGGACAGGAAAGAGATTTATCCTAAGTCTGGGGCTCTTTGCCATTCAGCTCTATTGCCAAGAGGAGGGACCCATCCTGACTTGCTGCCCTCTGGCACTATCCTTAGGTCAGTTCTTGGGGAGAAACTTCAGGCTCCCTAAAATAAACACATTTCCAATTTTTTTTAATTCTCATGATTATTTATGAAACATTTTTAAACATACATATATTGTTTTGGTCAATTGAACTCTAATAAGACTTGATCACTCACTCCATGACAAATTTTTAAATACAGTCTTAGGGACCTAGGAAATAAAAATATTGTCATTTACATAAGTATTTTTATTGAAGAAAATTATGATACGGTGGTTAGTAAAAACTTTGAAGCATAACAAGAAAACAGGATAAAATTCTATGGGAGAAGTGAAATGGAAATTTAAATCCAAGGAGGCAAAGGAACATTGTAAACTCTGCTACCCTCAGAGAAGCACTTTTTATGTGTTGCAAATTCAAGAGCTGGCCAAATAGCTCAGTGGATTAAAGCACCTGTAAGCAAGTGCAGGGGCCAGGGGTGCAATCCCTGGGCCTGCTGTGCTGGCCCTCCCCCAGGGCTCACTGAGACAGCAATTGAGACTGGGCATGGTGGCACACACCCATAATCCCAGCTCTTGGGAGGCTGTAAACAGGAGGATTACTGCAAGCCCAGTCTAGTAGTGAGACCCTGAACATCCTGTCCCTATAGACCCTTTCCTAAAAAAGAAAAATAAGTGGGAAATGAGAGTCTCATGACGATAGGAATAATTTGTAGGTAATTTTTACCATCATTATGTAGCTGATAACCTAGGGACATAAGGAGGTGAATTGCCTCCTGCCTGCAGATAGCCTACGTAAATATAGAGCTTGAGCTAAAATCCACCCTGCTCTGATTCCCAAGTCCACAGTCCTAACGACTGCATTATACTTCCCATGAACAGATACACGAAAGTAAGCACACATGGGCAATACTAATGCTATGGATGGTTGGGCACCATGCTCCAAGGGTCGCTGCCTCTGTCACCCTTGCTTTCCTGTACCCTATACTGCCTGCCATCCTCCTATGTTTACTGTTTTCTTTATACATACCAGTGTCTTTAGTCTTCTAAAGCCACTCATGAGCACGGTGTCATTCTTCCCAGCACTGAACTGCTCCGTGTGCCTGTCCGGTGGGAAGGATGATCAGGATTTGGACTTGTTTCTATGTCACATTCCTGCCTGGGACATTTTCCTTCGCAGAAACACAGGCAGAGTAATTAATATCAAATAATAAAGCAAGCTCTTTAATAGTTAGCACCTGGAAAGAAGCCAGCCTGCTGGCAGCCAGGCCAGGCACTGTGCCATTGCATTTCATGAACTGGACAGATAATGAAGCAAAGGACATGCAGCCACCGCTGCCACGTTCAGGCTGTTGTAGAGTGGTCACAGCTGAATGACAGGCAAAAATGGGAGATAAGATATTGGAAGCAATAGAAAGCAACAGTGTGGACACTAAAGTGAAGTGACATTTGTTGTTGATGAGACCAAGTGGCTTAGCACCAGCAGAAAGCTTTATATGGCTAAAATCACAGATCGCCCTGAACTCTGATGAATTCTACACTGGCAGCGAAAGGGGGCATTTGGAATTGCTAAATGATTATTCTGAAATCAGCTTTCCAATAGAGCTGCCTGTTCTCAAGGACAGGATAAGTGATGGCATACTTGGTATACAATGAGCATAAATATTCTTCCTGGCGTGCCTTGCGACTCCCACCCCCAGGGCAAGCTGAGATGTTGACTGAGACAGGAAGTGGTGGTGCGCGCCTGTAATCCCAGCACTCGGGAAGCTGAAACCAGGAGAATCACTACAAATCCTGGGGGCTGGGGAGATGGCGCCTCAGCACGAGTGCCTGCTTCCCAAGTGAAAAGTCATCAGTTTGAAGCTTGGTCCCACAAAAAAAAAAAAAAAAAAAAGGGATCACTATGAGTCCTATCTATGTAGTGACACCTTGCAATCCCTGCTCTAAATACAGGGGGAAGTATATATATATATATATAATTTCTTGTTTAACTGCTGCCCAGTTGTGATGTTTCAAGTTCGCCACTAGCCACCCTTTTGGGTTAAAGCACTAGATGTGTCTGCTAGGATGTGTGCCTATGGAGCATGCTAAGCATTCTAACTGGAACAGGCTTCCCCAGTCCAGTTAGGTCTCCTGCTTCCACCATGCAAGCTGCTGGGTTACCTGGGCATGACAAGGGTGTGCCCACTTACATGGACAGCCATTGGTGCTGTGACAACTCTACCAGCCAGGGGGACCATAGCACAGTGCATGCTTTGGTTTGATTCTGAAAAGCACTTTAAAGCCCAGAGTTACTAGAAGCTTTGAGTTTTGCATTTCTCTCTTCTTTTTTCAGTCAACAATGCCTTTTATTAGACATATAATTTATATATTTCATATGTGCTTTAAAAGCTTCAGTTGATAGTCCACAACAAAATAAATATATCTGTGCAGTGGTGCCTCCTAGGCAGAGTTGAGGCCGAAGCAAGTCTTTTCCCTGGCATACATTTGACCCTGAATGACGACAGTGGGACTGGTCTGACCTAGTGGTCTTCTTGACTGACTGTCATTACGGTGAATAGCTTTAGTAGGTGTGAAACTAATTGGAAAGGGGATTTAAAATACACTTTATAATCTGTATTTTCTTGAAGTTTTTAAGACCTCAGTGATATACTTTTCTCCTAACCTAAGAACTCCAAGGTCACCCAATGAAAATAATGTCCACAAACTACCAGGACATCAATTTGCCTAAGAGCCACAGGGCAGGGTTATTCAATGTCTTCAGGCCTCAGCGGTATAACAGGATGATGGATTTCTTGTCTGTGTCCCTGGAAAGCTTTTTTCTCATATCATAGCCATTCTCATCTGGCTCCCCATTGCTGGCAGAGTAGCACTCTATGACCATCCAGTACATGCTATAACCCAGCTGCTAATACAGGTTGGCTGCAACCTGGTTAGACACTGACGACGAGATCCACGAAGAATCCACCCTTTCTCTCTGAGATCTCTTCTACTAACTCATGAGCTTAGCAGTCAAACCAAGGCACCAAAATTCAGGAGCAAACGACAGAGCTGTTACATGGCCATGCCGCTCCTCCCTCACGACAGAGCCTTCTGCTTTGCCCATGATGTAGCCCATCAGCTCTTCCCTAGAAGCCTCTGACATGATGAAATACTCTGGCCAGTGGACAAGATACTGCAAGTAAAAGGGAATGCCATAAGTTTCTGTAAGTGGCTCCAAGTTAATATTGTTGAAGTAGAACATGTTGTCACAGATGAAGTCCCTCAGTGTGGTCATTGTGCTGTGCCCGCCACAACCGGTATGCCACGACCCTGTGCCTATCCTGTCAGAAGCCACCCTACCAAGTTTTGCATTTCAAGAAAGTATTTCTTCAGGTTTATTGAAATAGTCGCCGGGCATGGTGGCGCACGCCTGTAATCCCAGCACTCGGGAGGCTGAGGCAGGCGGATCGATGCGAGTTCGAGACCAGCCTGGGCTACAAAAGTGAGCTCAGGACCAGCCTCAACTGCATAGCGAGACCCTGTCTCAAAAAGACAAAAAAAAAAAAAAAAAAAAAAGAAATAGTCATGTGCTGCATGACAGTACTTCAGTCAATAATTGGCTACATATCCAGCAGTAGTTTTGTAATGTTGCAATGATCTAGTTTAACTGAGTGCACTTTATAATATTTGCACAAGCTGCGCATGGTGGTGCATGCCAATAAATCCCAGGACTCAAAAGGCTGAGGCAGGAGAGTCCCAGTGAAATAGAGGCCAGCCTGGGGCACAGTGAATCCAAGGCCAGGCTGAACTATCTAGTGAATCCCTATGCCAAATAATAATAATTATGTTTGCACAAAATCCTTAAGATGTGTCCCTGTTATTAAGCAGCACACAAATGTACCTAAGAAAACACTGAAAGAATATGCCTTCTACTTCAGTGAAGAGGTAAAGCCCCTGAACGACCACCCTCATCGACAAGTGATCCACTTCCTTTTCCTAAATTAAAGTGGACCCCATATAACATAGAATTAACTGTTTTCACAGGAATGATATCACCAATTGACATCAAAGCTGGACTCAATGCAACTTGATTTCATCAAGCTGGACAGACAATGAAGAAAATGAACATTTAGTCACCCCCAGAGAATGTAAAGCTATAGTGGAGAGATAAAGTGGACTGCAGTGGCGTACAGTATTGTCCAAACATCACCCATATATAGTTTTAAACATCGTAATCACTGCAAAAAGACACCTTATACCCATCAAGCACTTATCCTTCATCCCTTCTTTCTATGATCATTAGCAACCATCAATCTGCATTCCATCCCTGTGAACCTAGCTATTCTGGTTGTTTCATATGAAACAAATCATGGCCTGTGACTTCCTGTGCCAGTTTTTCACTCGGCATAATTTTTCCAACATTACTCTACCGTGTAGCATGTGTCCGTGTTTTGCTCCATGTTTTTGCTGCATGAGATTCCATTGCACGGAAGCATTGCATTTTTATTTATCTGTTCATTCATAAATGGACATGTGAGTTGCTTCCACCACCTGGCTGTGTGCTGCTAAAACTGTGTGTACATGCATTTGTTTTGATACTGATTTCCAGTTCTTTGACATATACTAAGAGTGCAATTATGGGTTATGTATAAGTCCTTATGTAACATTTTTTTGGCGGAACTGGGGATTGAACTCAGGTCCTCAAGTTTGCCAGGCAAGCGTTTATTCTATTGAGCTATTTCCCCAGCCCCCTTATGTAACTTTTTGAGGAACTACTGAACTGCGTCCCACACCAGCTATACTATTTTACATCTTCATTGACTAGGTGTCCAGAGTTCCAATTTCTCTGTAAGTCCACCAACACTTCCTATTATCCTCTTTTAATGAAGCAATACCTTATTGTGGCAGTGATTTGCTTTTCCTTCACGGCCAATCATGTTGATCATCATTTCAGGTGTTTGTTGCTCATCTGTTCATCTTTAAAAAAAAAAAAGCTCTATCCAAGTCATTTGCCATTTTTTAAATTGGGTTGTTTTGAGTAATTTACTTTAAAAAGTGGTATTTGTTGCTTTACAGAATAATTCCTTGGAGCCAGGCGTGGTGGCTCATGCCTGTAATCCCAGTGCTTGGGAGGCTGAAGCAGGAGGATTGGCGTGAGTTCGAGACCAGCCAAGGCTACAAAAGTGAGCTCAAGGCCAGCCTGAACTGCATAGTGAGACCC
>PVJA010009779.1:0-59531 GCA_004027025.1 Myocastor coypus
ACAACATTGTACCTACTAGCAATTTTAGAACTTTAGGTTAAATTTAAATCATGTATACTAAATTGTCAAGTTCCTATCACTGCTTCTCTTAAACATTGAAGACAGTTTTAGAAAGGATCAATATGTAATCTTTTTGTATTCTATATACTCAAAATATATATTTTATATTCATAGCATATATTATGTGTTCTGTGAAACTGTGTTCTAAAGACATATTTATTTAAGCTCATTATTCTCCTTTTTTTGTGGAATATGATGGTAGACTCAAGGGCAGGCTGATTGTCTTTAAGCAGTGTCTCTCAGAATGCAGTCGTAGAGCAAAATATTGGTAAGTACTGCTGCTCCAGCACTTCCACTCCCTGCCCACATCTCTGCTAGGACAGAAGTTGTTCTCCCAGAGACCAGGATAAGTGACTTTCGTGTCTGCGCTTTGGCTTCGGAGATTAAAGGGATTGCTCAAGGTCACGTAGTGGTGGTGAACAAGACCCTGAGGCCAGCTATTCTGCTTGCTCTTCTGTGCCTCAACATTGAAATGGTCTGTGCAGTCTTCTCTGTTGAGCCTCTGCCTTCGTACAGTGCCTCACACACCTTAGGTCTCTGACAGGGGAAGACAGCAAAGCAGATGGAACCTTTATACAGGATGACTCATAAGCTTTTAAACAATCTATTATTAGCGCCCCTCAATTTTCATTACATACCTAATGTAAAATAAACCTTTAGTCTAGGAAACGATTGAAAATAAAAATCTGTAATATTACTGCATTACCTAGAGTTGTTTGGTTAGAAGCTATTCAGTGACGTCTTTGACCAGTTGGCTTTCAAATAATGCCCCATTTGACCCAAGAGAAATTTGTAAAGCATTTCAGCCATTAAAGAAAGAAAGTTTTTAGAATGGTTTGTGTGATCCCATTTGTTTAAACATCAAAGTGTCTTAGGTTCTAATGAATCTAACTGAAAATTTAGCTAAAAACAACTCATTGAGAGCCAGATGGCACAGCTGCCATTGTGAACCAAGCTCAACTCTCTTGTTTTCTGAAGTGCATGTCAATTTAGTGCCAAAGAACTCATAGTACATAATGCTGTTAATTCTGGAAGCCTCTGTACCCTCTCCACCCATCCTGGCCAAAGTAGCACATTCATCCCTTCCTGGGTATTAATGCTTTCAGCAAAATATGTTTCTTTTGGGCAGGAGGTAGGGTAGAAAACAATGCTATTTCTCACAGTTTTTAATGATCTGTTAAGGCGGTGGTTCTCAACCTGTGGGTCGCGACCCTGGCAGGGGTCAAATGACCAAAACACCCATGCTATGACATGGTGAAATGTTATTTATTGGAATTAGTAATAAATATTTCTCAACATATAAATAAATATTGTTTCTGTGATTAATCACTATGTTTAAATTATGTTTCATTTGTAGCAACGAGAATACATAATGCACATCAGGTATTTACATTCTGAATCATGACTGTAGAAAAATTACAGTTTTGAAGTAGCCACCAAAATTATTTTTGGGTTTGGGGTCACCACAACATGAGGAACTGTATTGCGGGGTCACAGCATTAGAAAGGTTGAGAACCACCGTGTTAAGGGAATAAAAAATATTCTGTGACACCAGCAAAAGCAGGATGTGGCAGACTTTCCTTAGAACTATCAAAGATAGAGGGACTGCTGCAAGGAGGCACTGCAGCAGACAGAGATGGGACTTAGTCTCCAGTAAGGGCAAGTGGAAAGGGACAGCCAAAGAACTGGGTGGAGGTGATGTCTTTTGGGACTCTGGTGAGACTGACTGACCAGGATGCTTGCGAAAGGAGGTCAGAGTGATAAGACATCATCTGGGGCAAAGTGGAGGATGAGGAACCTGATGAGCTAGGATCCAGTATCAAGGATGAGGGGCTGTTGCTAACCTGACTTAACAGAGTTCGTTCCGTAAAGCTGAATTTTGCAAAGAAGTTCATAGGTGGGTTTAGAGGAAGATGCCAAGTGTTGTCAAGCAAAGAATCTGTGTCACATCCCCTTACATGACATGAGACAGGCAAGCTCTGCATTGCACGTTCATACCTCAAGGACTCTAGTTAGTCAGGGCAAGAAGAAATATACAGTTCTCATTAAGAATGAAAGTCAAATTATATCTTGAGTGCATCTCTCAAAGAGCCTTGGATGAGGATCAAGAGCACTGAAACAGATAATGACAGAGTTTGTAATTGTGATTCCAAGTTATGATAGAGATATCTTTGGCCCAGAGGTAAGAAAAAGTATGTGTTTTTCTGTTTCCATGTTCTGCCCTAGTACATATGAATTCTCGACCTTTGGCCATGAGATTGAACAGATAATTTGGTATCTCTTCACACACAATTTTTACATGGTAATCTGTTAGGTTATTCCTTTCCACTTATGGGTAGTTAGATCTTTATAGCATGTAAGTAAAGCACATTGCGTGACGTAAGAATCTTTTAGCCCTGTGTTCAAGAAATTTAGTTTTAGAGGCTCTTCCTGTTCTGTGAGGCTCTAGGTTGGAATTTTGTGAGGCAAAGCTCCTAGGGATGGTGACTAGCTAATTAAATGCTACCAATTTTTCCTTAATGGTAAATCCTGAACCTCATCCCATCAACCATGGCCTAAGTCCCTAATGGTGGCTCCTTATGACAAAGATGATTGCCTCCCAGCTAAAAGTTATGATTAAGTGTTAGGTCTGTCTTTACCATTTCAGACATTCTTCCAGAAAGATTCTGTCATAAGATTCATTCCCCTGAACATTTATTAAGCACAATTGGGTGGCCACATACAGGGAGTAAGTCGTGTACATACTAATCAAAACAGATCATCCTAAAGTATTGCAAGCCTTATGTACCTGTGGATAGTTATAGGGGCCAAACTGTGTGGGTGTGTGTGTGTGTGTGTGTGTGTGTGTGTGTGAGAGAGAGAGAGAGAGAGACAGAGAGACAGAGAGACAGAGAGGGACAGAGAGACAGAGACAGAGGGAAGGAGAGAGGGAGAGAGGGAGAGGGAGGGGGAGAGGGAGAGAGGCAGAGACAGAGACAGAGACAGAGACAGAGAGAGGAGTTTGAGCTGTCCCACAAGTAAACAGCATAACTGCTCATGAAATAATAATGAAAGACCATCAATAAATTAATTAGCTGATATTATAAGCACCAGTCCCAGAGTTTCTAAACATGTCAGATGAACAGAAGTAGAAATCACGGGGTCTGTACTGAGTGGCAGAAGAGAGCCTTGTTGAGGTTTGTTATTCCCCAGACAGAATGCAGAGAAGCTCTAAGTGGGAGCCTTGGAAGAGACTTTTTTTTTTTCACTATATCAAGTGGGAGCTTGACTGACCCCATTCCCACAAAAGGAGTCCAGGTATGGTTTCCTATTAATGGTGTCACCAGTGGCTTGCACACTTGAGACAGCAATTGTTTTGAGGTGTCACCTTTCCATATGTGTCAGTGTGCACTGAAATAGGTTAGGGCAACTAGAAAACAGCTATAGGGAGAAACAGATGAGCCATCCCTCCATCTCCTAGGTCTTCGTTATTGACACTTTCTCTGAAAGTTGATTCGGGTCAGTGCAGAGGTCATTAGTGGGATACAGCAGCTCTTTAAGATTTCTTATTTATTGATGCCCAACAGTTCGGGGTTGTGCATTTTCTTTGTTCTCTTCCTACAAACTGGTCAGAGTTCTAGATAAAATATTAATCATGAGTTTTTTTATCATTTGTAGTTGCCCGACAATATTAGAGTTATGGCCACAAAACCTCAGTACAGCTATATTTTATTACCCTGTGTCTTCCCAGAGATGACACATATGCTTTTCATTTTCCTGCCATTATTCTTCAAGAGATTGCAAAGCATCCATCATTGCTGAGGTAGAAAGTGAAGAAGAGGGGAAAACACTGTTGTGTAGGCACAGGATGGCGTGTCTGCAATGGCAAGGGACAGCTTCCAAATGCAGGCCCCTACAACACTCCCTGACTTGGATCTCAGGAATGAGATCCATCAGCAAGGGAACCAGAGCTCCATCCAGCAGTTAGTGCTCTGAGGTGTTTCCAGAAGCTGTGTTGTCCCAGCCATGTGGAATTCCATCAGCCCAGGCCGTGTAATGAAGTCAGTAAGATGGGATGAAGGAGTGGGGAAACCTCCTTTCCAGAATGTCACATCAACTGCATCTTAGCTTGTGGCAAAGATAAATAGGGTGGTGGTGCTCCGAGAGAGGGTGCTTTGGGTGATAGTCTTCCTGGTTCTTAGTTGCTAGTGGAAACCCTTGCCGAGCTTTGTAGGAGATATGGATTTTTAAATATTTCCCATGTCCCTTTTGCATTTATTGTCCTCACAGTGTTTTGCCCTTTCTAAGAAGTCTAGTAACAAGAACAGAATGCTGTGATAAGCATAAATACAATGAAAAGAAAAGCACCAAAATAAGAAGTTATTTTGTGATTATGCTTTGCATTTCACATGGAATACATTCTAGGTTGTGTCTAGATAATGTTACTATCATCATTATTTTCACGAATTTAATATCACTCCCAACATCGCATGGCTGCTAGGGCAGGCTACAATTGTGGGGCCTGCGTTGCTAAATAGGTTTGCGCACTGCCATGAGAGTTGCATAGGATGATTTAAACCTCCATTTGTGTTAGGGCTATACAAACGAGTTCCCAGTCCTAGAGCACGAGTTCTGATCCCAGTGGCATGGTTCCTTGGTTCTTGTAATGCTCTACAACTTCAGCAGACTCCAGAACCTTCTTTTGCAATGGCACTGCCTTTTTTTTTTAGACTTCATGCTTCCTATTCCCGCCACTTTGCTATAGCCACTTACTACACCAGTGCAAGTGAGGCCCAAAAGCAAACATTCTCTGGTGCGTATTTTTAAGTGTAGAGAAGGAAGAAGACGAGCAGAGCGAGGGAAGCAGGTATGCCTCTCAGCAGTGTTGCTCTTGTTTTTGTTGTTTTCACATCAAACTGAAAACATGTAGTCACACTCACATTTCTGGGGATATGCGGAAGACTGTACATGAAGAAGGCCAAAGCCACTTCACTCTCCTGAGTGACCATTAACAAGATGTAGGTGAAAACTAGAGTGATATTTAAATTAAGAATTTTAACTTCAATAAAGGCCATATTACCAGGAATTCTCCTTACTTTGAACACACTTGTCCCGTTTTTCGTGTCACCTTCTGAAATTTTGGAGGCCCTCTTGCTTCATTGTTTTTAGTTGTTCTGTGGTGGCTGCCTCAGTATCCTGAACCAGTTCAAAGCATTTGCCTTTCACAGCCATTTTGACCTTGGGAAGGCCCACAAGTCAGATGGGGCAGGCATGCTAAAGAAGGCGGGTGGAGACGTCCTGTGATGCCCTTGCAAACCTTCCTGTCCTCTGGATGGCACTCAGTCACAGCAGTAGTTGTGTTTTTGACCACATGTCATAAAAATACAAAAGAGAATTTCTGAAACTGCTTCAGAAAGTGGCAAGGAAAATAGGTTACTAGTGTCCAAATCAAGGACGAATGTTTTGAGTGGGATTAACAACAATATTTCTTGTACTATAACAAAATTTTAAGAAGTTAAACATTTACCAAATCTTTGGTCACACCATGTAGTGCCCCCTATGCTGGGCCAGCTCTAGTCTCCATCCCAGGAGGGCCCATCTGGACTCAATAAAAATGCTCTGCCATCAGAAAGGGGGCCAGGGTCCATCCATCCCTACCAATGGTGATAAATAGTTTCTCTTTTGGATCAGCACTGAGTAAAATAAATGACCCCTTAGGGATTCACCCTCTTTAAGCTTCTGTCTGACCTTGAAGCTTAGAGGAATTGGCTGGAAGAAAACATAATATTTCAGGCAGTGTTTGAGAAGTAGACTCTTCCTGGTCAGTTCATTTTCCTTTGTGTGTTTGGCTTTTGCTTCTCAGCATCCCAAAGTATTGCAGAAGACAGTCCTCCAGGGCATAATGTTTGGATAAGAAGACAGCACCTCTGCCCTGGGATACCCTGGCTAATTTTCAGCAAAATGTTCTTACTTCCTCCACTTTACTGCACAGGCTAATTAACCTCTTTATAGATTTTCCTTCTCTTTATTTAAATTCTTAACTGATCTTTCTTGATGCCCTACGTGTTGGACTTTGTAGAATCATTTGTTCAATTCCTGGCAGTGTATCAGAATTTCTGAAAGTTTGAATCTGGCTCTTGGGCATAGTGAAGTAGGCATTGAATATAGGGAAAAATAATTACAGCAGAAAACAAAACTTGGGGAAATGAGTCCTGAAACAATAGCCATGCTCAAAGCAGGCCATGGGCTGAGATGGTGAACAGCCTTTCATTTTGTCTTGTTGGGAGCTGTATTTTCTTTTTCCTCTGGGACAGAGTTAGTAAATGCCTGTCTTATTGGCTGCTCAGAGTACTTTGTTATATAATTGTATTCTTTTCTGTGGCTCTATTGAATCTACCTTCTAGCTTTCTTGAAGAACCAGAGTTCCCACATTGTTCCTTATATGCATTGTGAACACAAACCCAAAAGATGGGGTGATTTTCAAAAGCATACAGAGCATGGGAAGTACAAAGCAGGCTCTTGTGGTGTTTGTGGATTTTCAGTGTCCTTCTAAAAGAACAGAACATTTCTGATTCACTCAATGGCCTTCACACCTGTGGTCATCAGTGGTACTTGGGAACAGGAGCTGCAACACATGGGAATGCAGGACAAACTCAGCTTTGTTCTTTGGGCCTGTGGTACAGAACATTCTTTTACTCATGTACAGCTTGAATTTGTGTCCTCTCCATACTAATCAGACAGCTTTGTATTTGCTCTCTGCATCTTTTAAAGAGGCAGTATGATGGATACTACATGGGAAGGTCTGTCTTTTTCAGTTTGCCTCTGTAAGAAGTTGTAAAATCTGTTGATAAGCAGGTAATATCTATGTAGTGAATGGAAAAATCACTACAGCTTGTACCCGATGTTTGCATAACAGGGCACTTTCAAAATGATTTGTCCATTGCATCTGAGACTGCCTATGCCTTGGCTAAGCCATGAAGCACCACTTCTAACCAGACAGCACTGGTCACCCAGGCAGCTTTAGACAAATCTACTGTTTCCCTATGGGGAGATAAAGGCATAGAGCTTTAGAATCTTTTTGCTTTACATGAGCCCTGTATTTTCTGTAACTCAGAGTGGTGATAAATATATATATATTTTTTGCCCATGTGATGTTCTGCTGGCCAGATACTTCTCTTGAGAACTTTACCCCTTTATTTTCTAAATGGAATTGGCAGCAAATAAAACACATTGCAACCTCAAAATCAGATGTAATGCAGTAGAATAAGATATGGTTATAAACCAAAATTAGGGGATAAACCTGAAATAGAGTAGCACTAAATTAAGTGATTTTTGAGATACATCAAAAGTGGCTTTTTTACTTTGGATCTCTGAAAAAGCCATGCAATTAATCTATACACTAAATCCCTTTTCATTTTGCTTTCAGAACAATTCTCAAAGCTATTACCATACCCCATGCAAGCACATTTATCTTGTTTATATGAACACAGTGAAAAATCAGATCCTATTTTCTGCAGAAAGCTTTCTGCACTGCTAAAATTTGCATATCTGTATTTTATTATGAGATGGAATTAAAAGACTGGATATCTGTTTTGTATTATCTGCCCAACAACCTTGTAATATGATTGATGAGTGCTACAAAATGATGATTTCCATTTAGCTCTTAATATATTAGCTGTACAGCAATAGGTAGATATATATGTCTGGTAGCAAGTGAGAATCTTCTTTCAGTAGTGAAAATTGGTCAATAATGTCATTGATATAAGATTTATTGGTTGGCAATATAAACACAATTCAAAACTTTCAAGTGATGTTTATATCTAACATAATTGATTTTGGTGATTTATGTCTATCTGGAAACTAACTTTATAATTATTGGTAGGAAATCAGGGTTAATGTATGAAACTGTGGTAGATATGGAAAGGACTGATAAAACATCAGAACCTTATCAGTTGAATTCCTGGTAGTGTATATGAAGCCAAAATTTCCATAAGCTAGCTCATTATCTTTTCTTCTTGCCTCAGTCTGATAGAAGTAGGGATTGGTATAGTCTTTGATACCAGAAGAAATAATGCAGAATAAAGATTTAAAAGTCAATTTAACTTTGGAAGACTCTTGAGGCTTTGTTCTGTAGACTGCTTGTACTAATAGACAGCCTACATTGAGAAGATCAGTCAGTGTAACTGAGTGATAGAGGATCTTTGTTTTGTTCTACAAATGCCAGAAGTTACTATTATTTTCTTTCTAAAATTAGCATTTCCTTAAATGAGAAAAACTAAATGTAATTATTAGCCATTCACAATTCACATCCTCAAGTAAAAAAAAAAGGAAGAAAGAAAAACAAATGTTAGCGGAATATAATGACCAGTGATGTGAGCCGTACCCAGAATAGAGACCCTGAAAAGCACACCTGATAATTTGTAAGTCATAGTTTTATTTAAATGGTCAAAGTCTGCCCAGTTACATTCTTTGTTCTCTTGACTTTTCCAGCAGTATGAATACATAGAATGAAGACCTTTCCTTTACCTTGCCAATATCCATGACCTATTTTCTAACTTAATTTTGAGAATTTTGTTCTGCACAGGAGACGGTGGCTGGATTTGGCTGATCAGGGCTTCCTCTGGAGAGGTGGGAAGGGTGATTTGCTACTTGAATTTTCTTTAGGCTCTTGGTGGTCCAGCCAGATGATGCTTCTTAGCTGTGACATTGGAGAGATTTTATCTTAAATTATCTTTTAATGTCCTATACTCTTGCAGTCAGATCTGTGGGAAAGGAAGTTAATCTAGCTCTTTGATCCCACGTACAGAGCAAGAGTTGAGGTGACAGAGGAGCAAGCTGTGGCCTCCTTGTGGATTTACCAATCGAAGCCAAGCTTCAAGAGGAAACAACAGAGCCACAGTGAGGCTGCTGCACTCCTAGCTTCCAGAGTCACCTGCGCTCCAGAGGGGCTGCTTTGAAGTCATAGTTTAATATTCCAAAATACTGCAATTATTTCACAACATGGGTTAAGAGCAGCCTCTTCCTCTGAAAGAAAACTGTGCTAAGATACATGAAATGCTTCTCTACTCTACTCCATTTAAATGTACACCTCCAACCCAATGCTCCACTTGGTGAAGTTCTAGCTGTTGATTTTCGTGTTCTCTAGGATTTAGATCATGCCGCAGGACTATATGCTACCCCTGTTCCACTGCTACCTGGCTCTATTTTTATTTTGCTTTCTGACAAAATCTGTGTTAGGTTTTCCCCTTATAAAGGGATGAGATTAATTATTCTTCCTTCTTACATCAAAATTACATTGCCAAAGAGCCCATTTTGTGCAATGATGTAAACTATTGCTCTGTTTTATGCCCTTAATCACAAATGCTTGCTTTGGTATTTTACCTGCCAAGTGGGGGGACCAGCATGGAGGTAGCACAGCTACATGCTAATATACACAGTATCTATCTTGAATATCAAGAGACAGTTTCTTAATGGTATAAAATGAAAATTTATGTCACTTGCAAGTTGCATAGAAGATGGTAGGTTTTTTTCACTAACTTATTTACATTTTTTTCTTTTTCCTTTTCATCTCTCTCTTTTAGTTTTAGTCTTTCTATCTGAACATGTTAATTTTTCCATCAACTGCCAGGCACCTGAAGTTTTCCAGTTCTTGTGCTCAGAACATTTAGTCAGAGCTACATTTTGAGTACTAGTGATTCACTTTGTGCGCAGGCTGTACACGGAGGAGTTGGTCCTAATCAGATGGTGAGCATAGAGCACGTACTGGGGTGTGCTTTCCCCTCGCATGCTGCTTACACTGAAGCTGTATTTATGGAGGGGAAGCAGCCAGAGGGAAATGAAATTTGGGGACCAGGACTGTTAAGTAAAGAAAGCACACCCACATGCACATGCACACGTGGCCAACCCACAAGTTCATGAAATTCGATATCCTTTTCTTCGAGGTAGAAAATTGCATCTGTTCTTTAAAAAATATTATAAGGGCCCCCATATTTGGGGACTGTCTTCTTGTGTTTAAATGCATAAACCACAATATTTTGTTTTGTATTTTGGTCTCATTTTAATTTGTCAATGACTTGATACCCCACTTTCCTTACCAGTTTAGAATGATACTACATGCAAAAATAAAAAATAAAATTCTCTAACAGCTGGGCCATAATACTTTTTCAATATTCAGAAGAAAGTGTCAATGGCCATTTCAAAATGATTGAAGGCTCAATACTACTAGTGTTTAGAAACGTTCATTTTGAGTGCAAGTCCCGTTAGTTTTACTAAACAAAATTTCATACATTATTTATGTTGAATATCAGTAGCATGGGAGTGAAATTGAAGTGGTCAATAATTCAGGCCTCAGCTATGCAGATATATATACTCTGGGTTTCAGTTAAATGAAAAGTCTCATAACCAGAGCATCTTTTAATAGTTTCTTATTATACTTTTGCTCTGTTTCTTGCTACCCTTTGCAAACCAGGAGAACTTACCCCTAGGCCATGGTAGAAACACTGATAGCTCTTATGTCTTATTACCCATTTCTCGTTTATGAGCCTGTCAGTTAATGTCGTCCCATACCATTACCCAAACGTGTTCAGACATCTCATGTTTTCATCAGCACGAGCAAGCAGCCATGTTCTGGAACAGGCAAAAGGGTCTTGACTTTCTTGGCGGTATTATCTTTTCATGGACTCATCACTTCTTCCTTCCTTAGGAAGTTCTCATGATCATGCCCTTGGGCTGCAGTGTGTGGCAGCTTTCTCCCTGGATGTGTGCAGGTTCCAGTGTATTTTGGCTATCTGAATTCTACTATACTGTTACCCACCTTTCAACTAGCTGGCAGTTGACAAGTATAGATGGTTCTTTCTGTGAGGTCATACTGTTTTCCCCTTCTGCTGTTTAGCTAAGCTTCAACCATTTGTCAGAGACACATGCATTCAGGCTCATCCTAACACATCACTGGGATCATTTGTTATCTGGGGCCTCTGAACAATGTACACTACCTGTTTAGTTGTCATTTTTGTGGGTGTATGTTTGCAGAACATTCTTTCTGCGGAGATGCCATATCGATATAACACACCTTAACTCCCTTTTTTATTCTTTTTCTTCCCCATGTCCTTCCATGTTTTGATCCCTTTTCTATTTGAAAAAGACTGACCACCTTACTTCCTAGTATTTATCTTTTATTTTGCTCCTTATTCATAATTTGGGTTTCTTATGTAGGAGAAACTGTGTGATATTTAAGCTTGTGTGTCTTATCTGCTTCACTTAACATTGTGATATAAATAAAGATGCGTTTTTCTACACATGACCCCTTTGTCATGTTTTTGTAAGAGTATCGCTCCATTGTGTGTAAACACCACATTTTCTTTATTTATTCGTTCATGGATGGACATATAGGCTGTTTCCAAGATTTAGCTGTTCTGAATTTTGCTGCTATAAAAATGAGTATATATGTATTAAGTGTATCAAAGTGTCATATATCTTTTTTATTTAGAGGTAAGCTAATAAAACTATAAGGGAAATAGCTGTAAGGGCAATAGCTGGGTTGGCCAGTGAAATTTCTGTTCTTAGTGTTTTGATGAGTCTCCACAGAGATTTCCAGTCATTGTGCTAGTTTACACTCCCACTGGTGACATCAAGGATTTCTTTATCTCCACAGCCCTGTAAACATTTACATTACTAGACTTCTTGATTTTGATAGTGGTCTTGGAAGTTGTCAACTTCTGATTTTAATACAGGATTATAAGATGCCAAAAAATATCTCTCAAAAAATTCAAAATTTGGACTAGTGAAACAGCTTAGCAGTCTAAAGTGCGTAACTTGCAAGCCCAAGGATCCGGGTTTGATCCCTGGTACCTCATGCTGTGCTGATGTGCTGTACTGGATGTAGTGCTGTACTCTTGTAATCCCAGTGCTTGGCAGGCTGAGATAGGAGAATCACTATGAGTCTGAGCTGCGTAGCAAGACCCTGCACCAAATAAAAAATTCAAAATTCGATGTGTAAACAATAATATAAATGCATTGCTGAGTTTATAAAACTTTCATGTTAGTTAATGTAGTTCTCATAATCTAATATATAATTCCTCTGGTTTTACTAATGGAAACTGATGCTCAAAGAAACACGGGTGATTTTGCCACATATATGGGTGGCAGCACCTGGTGCAGAACTGAGGTTTTGAAGATGTGGGGCAGCATTGCCCCTACCTGCCATAGCTGAAAATTAGCATTCTTGCATTTAGCTGACCTAGGTGCATGTGTTGGAGGATTAGCATAGGAGTTGATATCACTGGACACAAATGTCATGGATAGCTTTAATAATCATTTTTCCTATATTTCCAAGTCTACTAGATTGGGCCATAACTGATTTTGAAAGGGCATAATTCTATCTTCTAGGATTTTCTGTGCCTGAATAACACATTTGGAAACTGGGGCTTGGGCCACACCAGAATGTCTAAGGTGCTGAGAATATTTGTCCTAAGCTTTACTATTGTGCAGAAACTGTCCAGTTGGCCTAGTTTCCAATATAAACAGAACCAACTGATCTCCCACAGGCCTGCTCATGGGTGTCAGAGGTTCTGTCGCTGTGGAGAAGCACAGTTTCCATGCAGGCCTGGCTGAGCTCCATCTGAGAAGGGAGGGCTCAGTGTGACCTAGCACAGTTGAGGTAAAACATATGACCTTGAAACTACAGAGTAGAAGCTGGGTGAACTTAGAATAGAGTATTTGAATAGAGTATTAACTTGAACAGAGGCTGGCCTTCCAAACTGTGTGCCTCCTTCTCACCGGTAGAATGGGGTTGTATGAGTATGGCATGCAAGGGGATATTGGATTAAATAAGAATCCATGTACAATTTTAACTGGTTAGTACAGACTCATAAAAACAAGTTATTTGTTCTCAGGCCAGTGAAAAGTCAGGATAAGGAGGAATGGTTGAAAAAAGTGGTCACTGGTTAGGATTGAGCAGTCCCCAGCTGATGCAGAATGGCCCAGCCTCCCTTATTTGAGTGAAATGAAGAGCTGTGAAGCAATTGTATGTAAAATATTAAAGAAAAAAAGGCATTCATGCTGGCTCTTTGCCTAGTATATAATAAAGGGTAGTAACAGCTAATATCATAGGTAGCAAAGTTGCCATTTTTCTTTTGTTCTTTTTGTAGTAAATTATTCAAAGGGATATTATACTGATGTTTACTACTATTATTCCAGTTGAATATGTCCTTAGGTCTGTGATATCCTATGGGCTGCCCAGGGCTGGCTTAACAGTAACTAATTGCAATTTAAGCCTCTAATTTGCCATTTCCATCCTATCACTCCTTCCTCTCAACCCCCTTAGATTAGGAGCAGACGCTCTGTCTTGTCTGGTAATGGTAATAGTGCGCCTGAGTGATTCTTAATCAAAGAAAATGACAGCCTCATTTACATTTGAACGAATCTGATATTCACATTTGCATGCATAAAAGTACCTGGAAAATATGTGGTCTAATATATTTATTTTGCTTTATCTTCCTAAATCATCTTGACAGTCTTGTGCTTGATACATAGTGGGGTCTAGTATAGAGAAATAATGGCAGACATACCACTTCAGGCTGGATTTATATTTTATGAGATCAAATGGATCTTAACTATTTTTGTTACCATGTTAGGTATCTAGTTACTTTTAGTGCTCCTGTAATAAGAAGCCACTATGCAAAGATGCATTCTAAAACAATTTCATAAGCTTCTACACTCCAAGTAATAACCGATTTCAGAATACTGAAAATAAATCTGTCACTTTCACTTGCATATTAAGTCAGATTTATAGCTTTCCTTCATTTATAACTTGGTCTTAGTCTGAAAGAAAAATTGCCATTTTATTATTTTGTGCTCAAAGGTTCAAACAGAAAGGCACTAAATGAATTTTATATATATATGAAAACACAACAGGAATTGGCAGCAAATGGCTGTGCTGAGTCCTTGGTCTTGCCATGAACTAACAGGGACATTGAATACATTCCTGCCACTTGGCTTCTTTGTAAAATGGTAAACACTGATGCTACAGTTAGTTTAGTATCAGGAACAGCAGCACACACCTGTGTCTCATGCCATGCCCGTATGTGTCAGGTCTGTTCTACTTTTAAAATAATAGATTTGCAGAACCCTTATGTTGGGCCATAGTCTTTGACTCTTCTTGACTCACCTTGCACACCTCCTATTCTTTGATGTTAAATAAGCCTGCTGGTGTCTTTTGTCAGTTTCTCAGTAACTCTCAAACTTTAATAATGCATCTTTCTAGCCTTGGGCCTCATGATTTCTTAGCTTAATCATTTTTAGCTCATATGCAGCATCTCCTTTGTTCTTTATTCTTCTATAATGTCCAACTTGCAGGCTCCTTACCTTGGAACAGTTTATTTATTTGTTTATTTTATTTTATGTTATGTTATGTTATTTATTTATTTATTTATTTTTGTCTTTTTGAGACAGGGTCTCGCTGTACAGTTCAGGCTGGCCTTGAGCTCAGTTTTGTAGCCCAGGCTGGTCTCAAACTCTCACCAATCCCCCTGCCTCAGCCTTCCAAGTGCTGGGATTACAGTCGTGTGCCACCACGCCTGGATTGGAACAATTTAGATATTTGACTTTTGTTTCTGCATTTGGGCTGCATGACTCAACTTAGTCCTTCCAAGTAATGTTTTCTCTTTCTGGCTTTTCCTCTTCCCTTGAGTAGCTGCCTATAGGTTCAGCTCTCTGCTCCTTTTGGTGTTCTGTCTTCATCACATTGTCAGGTCACTTTCTTGCTCCTTTAGAAAAGTGGGTTGCTGGACAGAGGTATTCCCCATCTCTCCCCATAAATGTAAATGTAGTCTTACCTTCTTCCATTCTGTCTTGCTAAAGATTTGACCCTCCATGTCCAACAGCTTCCTCTTCCTTCTCTTTCTGGTATCTTCCCCTTTCTCCTTTCATTATCTCTTTCCTCTCTATTTGAGATCCTGACTTATCTAATGGTTGCCAGATCTGTGGAGGATAAGTGAACTGCATTCCTGCAGCTGTTTTCTGGAGTGTGGGGGAGGCATGAGGAAGATGGAGACCAGGTAACCTTTCGAGATCCAGTCTCAGCCTGGCTCTTACTGCCCTTAACATAATACTCCTTAGCACTGCATGAGAAGCTGTACTTTTTACTTTTTTAAGAGAATAAAAATTAGTAAAAAAAAAAAAAAAATTAAAACCACCTAAATCAGAAATGATACAGAATTGCACCAAACAAAATGATAGGAATTCCACAGTGGTTGTTCCATTGCATATTGTTGTCTTCAAACTCATTGTTAAGATGACCAGAAGCTGTTCTTTTTTTTTCAAATTTTTATTTATTTATTTATTTATTGTTTCAGAACCTTTGTTTGTTTATTCACTCATTTTTATGGCCAGCTCAGCCCACCCCGAGGGCAGGGCTGGCGCAGCATGTGGTGCCGGGGATTGAACCGCGGTCCCTGAAGCCGCCCAAGCTTTCCCAAGCAGGCGCTTTAGACCACTGAGCCATCCTGCCAGGCCCAGAAGCTGTTCTTTATTGAAACCCTGTCTGTCGTTCTAACCTTATTTCCTGTTGCCTTCTGTACATATACGACATCACAACTACATACGGATTCTGACACACCTGATATGTTGCCTTATTTATACTCAGAACCTTAAGTGTCTTTTTTTTCTCTTTCCCTGATCTAGTCTTGATCATTTGGGACTGAATTCAAGTCCTACCTCTGTACTATTCCTATTCTGTTTATGCAGAATGCTCCAACATCAGTGCTCTGGACTTGTGGGGTATCTGCCCATTATAATATCACTTCCTCAATCTGAGAATTGTTTCTGAAAACTCCCTTGTGAGAGGTTATAACTGAAAACCCAACTGGTGGCAGAAAGACTGAGGTTATAAAATGACTAAGAATGTTGGCAATCAAATGAAAACCCTGAGAAATATTTACTAAACTAAAGCAATAAGTCACAGTAAGAAAAGAACATTAGTGAAATAACACTACTCATGTTAAATAAATAATGGGTATTTGGGACAAGTTAAGTAACTTTTTGTGCTTAGTTTCTTTATCTGTAAAATGAGAATGCCAATAGTAGTTACTTTATGCTTTGCTATGATGCGTTAGTGCTTGTGAAATAGTTAGAAGAGTGCCTACTACAGTAGCTGTTCACTATTAGTAATTTTTTGTTGCCAGCTATAATTTCTACTATTTATTATTTATCAGGTACTAAAATCTGTCTTGTTTTGAGACACATTTTTGCAGACTGTGTTCCCTGCCCACATGCCCTGTGAGTCCTTGGTGCTGAGCCACCTTAATCCCCACTCTGGTCTCAAGATTCACCCTCGCACCTAGCTTGGGAAGCTTTGCAGTGAGGTTTATCTAGGTGAGCTCAGCTCAGGGTGATGGCAGGACAGTTTAAACTGATGTTGTCAACCTCTCTTGCCACATTTATTTTCTCTCTCCCTTCTCATTTTTCCTCCAGCTAACTCATACAGCCCAACTTTTTCTTCCCCCTGCTTTCTGTACGTGTCTAAGGCTGCCCTACACAGCTCTACTTTTTGTTATTTTTATCCCTCTTCTACTTCCCTCACCTAGACTTCCTTTTTTTCCCCCAATAGGACTTGACATTCATTTTCTTACATTAGCATATTCACAGTAATAAAAATGTGTAGCAAAAGGAAGCCATAATTATGAATGCATGAAGGAAAGAAATGGCATTTTATTCATCCTCGCATTAAAGTGAGCATTCAGTAATAAATGAATTCTTGGGCTCAAGAATCTAAAGGTAATTTATAGGAAGGAAATGTATAAGCTATAAAAGTCAGTACAGGATGTTAAAATCTAATCTATTCTTTCCTCTTTCATTATAGATCAGTATAATGCATCATTATACCAAAGTACTGAAAAACTGGTTTTGTAAAATATCTTAAAATGTTGTTCCAAACTTCCTTAGCAACTCACATCCTTTAATCACTGTCACAAATCTAATTTATAAGAAAATTAAAAATTCGATCCTATGACTTAAATCTGTTGTTTTTCTTACTTTAATTTTAGAAAAAGTGATCCATAGTGACAGTGATACTTACATATTTTATATATTTTTCCTCAGCTTGTTCTTTACACTATGATATCATCAATAATCCCCATTTACTCAGTTATTTTAGATCACTTTCATAAGGTCATCTAAAATTATCCAACTTGAATTTATATTATAGAGTTTGTGTTAATTCCATCCTTAAGGAAGTCCAGTGTTGAGTGAAACACTGCCCTAGTCTCCATTACAGAAGGCATAACTTTCTACTCGGGTGGTGCTTCGGCCACCGATCAGACGGAAGTTCAACAGATAGGAGCCACTCTGCCCCTTTGTTCCTGATATTTGCTTAGACAAAATACCTAACACAATTGGCCCCAAAAGAGGACCAGTTGGGATCATGGTTTTCATGGTGTTCATCCCATGATCCATTGTGTGCAAAGCAGAAGCATCACGGTCCAAGGACGTAGTAGAGCAAAGTGCTTAGTTTGTGGGGTTTGGGAAGTAGAGCCTGGGCACAGGCCAGATTGAAAGGACTAACAGACCAGATATACTAGCCAAGGCCATTCAGACACACACAGAAGTGCGCCTTGCTAATCATACAAGCAGCTCCTAAACTAACAAGTTGACAGTTCATCTTAACTGCCACAATTCCTATTTGACTCTCTCAGTCATTTACTTCAAAACTGTTCTTTCTAAAAACATAGGGAAGTGTTCGTAATTGAGAAAGATGTTGTTCATAAATACTTACTAGTATAGTGAAACATACAACATTTTACTAGGTACAAAGTTTTCACAAATCATTCCAAGTAGCTTCCTTGCTTAATTTTCATAATCTCATAGTAATTTCCAGTCTTGTGTCTTCAACCTCTCATGATTGAATGGATTTTTCTAAAATGAACTATTTCAAATATAGTTGTGTCAAGAAAATACAATAAAAAGTTCACTTCCATATGACCTCAGTAACTCATAAATTAAAAATTTATTCTAAGTTGAATTAAAGTCTAGGTTGAAAACATGTTGGTTTTCTTAATGGTATCTTCACCTAAAACTGTGGGAAAAGTACTATGTGGTTAGATTAACAAGTGATTTTATGGTACATAATGAAATTGGAATTCAAGAAGTTCCTTCTTCTGCTACCATTTATTAAACTATTAAACCTGAGTTCATTTCCCTCACCACCAGGAAAGTGAATACATTTGAGAAGTGTTTGAATGCTTTGTTTGAGATGAGTAGTATCTGTGCTGAGAATAGCATAAAACAAAATTAAATCTCGTCATGGCCTAAGAAAACAGCCCCTCTCAAATCTCTATCTACCTCAGTGGCTTTTTGCAGTTGTTTTTTGTATAGTGCTCAAATTAGAGAAGAATATCTTGTTCTCTCTTAATAAGATAATTGAGGTCCATATTTCTTTCTCGAGCATTTTTTTCAGTAGTATTGTATTTCCCGAAAAACACACACACCAGACATTTTCTTTTTCCTCCCAAATAAGATGTCATAATTTGATGTTGGTCATGAGTGACTTGGAGGTGGTCTCTGAAGGTAGGCACAGGAGAAAACAAAAGCTGATATTATTATTAGCTTTCTTTTAGGAGCAAGCTCCCTTAAAATGAAATTAATTAGTTGGACAAGAATTGAAAATAGTAACTATAGACTTGTATTTCAGATTCCTCAGAGGTAATATAATGTTTTAGATATAATAGGTGCTTTAAAAATAGTCTGAATGCAAGCTTTAATGTATGGGGTTGCCAACACATTTAGCTCCAAGAGATCTAGAAAAGTATGGAAAAGGGCTTGTTGAAGTTATATAAAAGTGTAGCTTTTACTATAAATATTGTGCTTAATCTATGTGAAATTAGTAGATTTTCTCCATAATTCCTTTCTTTGTAAAAACTTACCATATTCCAATGTGTACTGAAATATACTTGTTTATTAAAAATAGGCATTTTCAGGAAGTTTTTTATTCACTGCTGTTTTAATTAATAGTAGGATAATATAGTTATATTTTGATATGTTGTGGTCTCCTGCCTAGGAATTGCCAAGGTGACACGACCATATTGCAGTTTATCTTGAACAACAAAGACAAAATGTTGGGCTGGAGGTATAGCTCAGTCGGATAAGCTCCTACCTGGCCATTGCAAGGTCCTGAGTTTAATTCCCAGTACCACAAAAATAAACAATCCACTAAAAAACTTGAAACGTTGAATCACTCTGGTGGGCCATAACAATTTATGCTACCTAGTCACTTCAGTTCACATTTTAATCTTGTAAGGGAAAAGGACATAGCAAATGCCCTTCTTTATAAAAATGCATTAAAAAGTTTTCTGCTTATTCCAAAACAGAAAATTGATTAAATTTTAAGTAGAATACAGAGATACACACACATGCACACACTTGTTCTTTTAGCTCGTTAGTAAGTATTTTCCAAAAAATTTTCATGCATTCTGAGTTGTTTTCAGAAATATTTTCTCCTCAAAATGTATTTTTAAAAATATAAAACTAGATGTGTTATAAAGTATAATCCAACTTTTAAAAGCACCATATATAAAATTGTTACATATTTTTCAGTATCCAGATCTGTGAATTGTTGGATGTCCATCTCAATGTTCATATATTAATATTGGTATTAAATTTCTGCCACTTACTAGCTTCTTATATCTAAGTTTTTTTTTTTCTTCCAGTTAAAAGTTTTGGGACTATCATAAGGTGTGTTTGAACAATTGAAGACTCATTCATTTACTTTCCCTAAATGATCACCATTTTTTAATTTTCTTAATGTCCCCACCAAAAGACAGAATCCAAAAAGAAATAAATAATTAATATTGCATAAGCAAGATCACTGAGTTAAATGCTAAAGAAACACAAGCTTGATGTCTTGATGGTTACCAAGCATCTATCGCCCAAAGTGATTGAATTTGAGGCCTGGTAAACAGTTGCAATTAGGCTTAATATTATCAGCAAAGATGCCTGTACAGAAGATTCTGACCTTGAGTCTCTGACCATATGCCTTCCTCTGTTCTGCAGCTGGAAGTGAAGAAAAGCAGTGAGGGGAGATGATGCTTTTGTCCAGGTGACCTCAGGTGGTTGGAGCTGAAAGGTGTGGACACAGTTGCTAGCTCCCTCCTTCCAGGTCCCTGTTAAGGAAGAGTTAGCAGATGTTCTCTTTGGTTCCAAAATCATAGCCCAATCCTTAATTGCTACCTAGAAAGTTGATCTGTTGGCTGCTGTGAGCAGGAATATAATCTGGAGGTGGGGTTCCCTCTTCTGCAGGCAGTAACTTTTCAGTTCTTTATACTATCCAACTTTTCAATAGTTGCTCATATTTAAACAAGACTTAACTATAATATTCAAATTATATATTTATTTAAATAGACCTTTCTGGGTAGAAAATATATTATGCTAATCAAACATTTTCATTTAACTTTAAACTTTAGAGAGAATTTAAGTAGACAAAAAACAGAGTAATATCTTTTTTCCTTTATCTTATGCAAGGTCAAGATGAAAAGAAAATATGCTCTTTTGAGCTTTTGTTTCCTTGTCTAGGGCAGTGCCTATCGTATCAGAAATGTTACATGGGCTGCGGAGATAGCTCAGCAAGTACCTGCCTGGCAAGCACGAAGTCCCAATTTCGATCTCCAGTACTGCATGCTTTGCTGGCCCTGAAACTGGACGTGATGTTTCACACCTATAATCCCAGCACTGATGAGGCTGAGACAGGAGGATCACTATGAGTCCAAACTGCATAGTGAGACCTTGTATTAAAAAAAGTTTTCAAATAAGAGATACTATGATTTAAAAATGGAAAGAGAAAGGAAGGAAGGAAGGAAGGAAGGAAGGAAGGAAGAAAGAAAGAAAGAAAGAAAGAAAGGAAAACAGAGGCACACATAAAAGTGTTTCAGTGAAGAGCCCAAGTATTCACCTCACCCTTCAAGCACTGATGTACTGCTGAAGATGCACTAGTGGACAAAAGAGAAAAACTTCCCTTTCATTCTAGAGCAGGAGATGTTCACACTGTTGGATGATCCTGAAATGAGGGAGGGATTTGTAAGAGTCAAGGTGGGGCTGAAATTTTAGATGCGGTGTCTAGGAAAGGACTCCCAGAGAAGGTGACAGTTGGAGCAGGTGAGAGTTGGAGGGGACATGGAACTGAAGACCTGAACAAAAAGTGTGTGAAGCACTAGCAGAGCAGGAAAGGCCCGGTGGCACTCGGAGTGGAGAGAGAAGGACCCTGGTCTTGCAGGGTGCCGAGTAGTAAGGGAAGGGGACAACAGGAGAAGGGATCAGAAATGGACGTCACATGAACACGTTGCCGTATGTCTGTCAGGTACTTGGGCACTTCAGCACAAGTTCCTGCATACATTCATTTGACCCTTCTGCAAACTAGTGAGATAATTACTTTATATGTGGTTTTCAGATAAGGAAATTACAAAACAGTGTAACTCTAGATCCACCAAGTCATGGAAGGACATCACTTATCCTCCCCCACATCCTTCACTCTTCACTTCCACCTTTCCAAGGTCTGTAGCACTCTAGCTACAGATCCCTGACTGTTTTCTCCTCTACAAGATTCCTGCTTGAGAAGATTGGCAGGAGTCAGAAAGAAGCTCCTTCTGCTCTTCTCACAGTCCCTCATCAGTCAACGTAAACTAGAGGCATAAAACTGTGGCAGACAGAAGGATTTCTCCGGAGTCAGAGAAATCTGCCCTTTTGAAGAGGAAGCTACTTGGTGGGTCACTGTCAGACTGCAGCTGAGTTCAGCTGTAAATCAACACATTAATCAACTCATCAGCTATCTTCATTTGGAGCTTGCTCAGAGTTGGGGGCTACTGCATTTATTTGAGTAAGCCCTCACTCTTTCTCAGGGTGTCGTCCTATTCCAGTTACCTTCCTTCACCTAGTATTTCACATAGAAGTATTCTTAGCATTGTTGTCCTGCAGGAAAGGACATGGGTTGATGAGGCGCTGAGGTCTTGCTCCCAAGTAGCTTCTCAGGGGTGAGTGTGATCTCTGACAAAGGACTAAAGTCTATGGTGGCCAACCCTCTGAAAAGTAATGAGTTCGTAAGAGCCATCTTGCATTTATAAAACAACTTTTGGTTTTCTAATGTCTTCCTTTTTCTCCATCTTTCTACCCAAAGAACACAGCATACTTGCTGCTGCAATCTATGGTGGCATAAAAGATATCTGTTAGCAAGAGGGAGATGTGTTATTCTTTACAGAGATCTAAGTATTCTACTATGGCAAATGGAACAGTTAATGTGCTGTCTTCCTTGCTGCCATGCTTTGGATGGCCTTCTTTGACCATCTTTAAAAGAGCTGAGTTCTTAAATCTTTAGGTCCCTTAATGAAAGTGCATGGACATTGGTAGTATAGAATAAATTTGCTCAACTCCTTCTAAGTATTCAAATTCTATGTGTCTTATTTCTCAGAATTATCACATGCAGAAGTTGCAGGATTCCTATATTACTGTATTAGAAGAAATTACATTTTGTAAAGGGAAATACCTTTATCCCTTTGTAATTGACCATTTATCTTTAAATTTAAAAAATTCATTATAATTTATATGTCAAACAAAATAATATGTTCTTCCATCAAGCTGCCAATACTTGCAAATTATAGACATTTGAGAAGCACAAACACAGATGTATTAAGAGGATCTAACTATTGTTTAAAAGTAAAAATAGGCCAAAAATCTTTTTAAAATATATTCTCCAGAATTAATATAATTAACAGAAATTGTACCTCTGTTCCCAATTATCATACAACAAATTCTATTCATTCCCAACACTTTGTTTTGTTTTGTTTTTTTAAATTAGAATGTGCTGCTTCCTTGGGAGACAAAAAAGTTCTTGGAATTTTCCTGTTACACATGCAAAATCTAGAGCAGAAAGAATCTCAGGTTCTGTTGCATCAGGTGTTAATATTGTATGTGCTTTAAAGACTGTGGGTGTTTAGGGTCTGAGAAATATCCCCTTCATCTGAAAATTAAAAAAGTAAAAATAATTTGCAAATTGCTTCTAAGAAAGAGCAGTGCCCTATCATCTGTACGAGCTTTCCTTCTACCAGTGAGAGGCCTGAGGGCAAGGCCTTATCTTTTCTTCTCTGTCATATTAGTGACATTTCATGGATTCAGCAGCCATTGGACACCTCATAAAGGTCAGATGATTCTAAAACAATGTTGCTTGACTTGCATCCATTGACATTTCAGATTTCATAATTGTTTGTTGGACAAAGGGAGGACCTTGTATAGTACGGAAGGTTTAGTAGCATCTCTGGCCTCTTTTCCCTGGACCCAGTAGCAGCAATGAGGACAAGCAAATGTCTGCAGATATGTTGCCTTGGGTCAAAATTGTCTGAAAACCATGAATACACATGCATGCACACAACTGGGAGGAGATAGGGATATAGATAGGTACAGAATCCACACACATGCTGGCAGAGGAGACCTTTGGTTGGGAGCATTCATCACTGGCACCCCCCTCCCCCAGGAGTCATTTATGACGTCAGTATGTTGCTCAGGGAATTTCATCTGCTGCCTGCGTTCCTGCTCAGATACAACTAAAGCCTACTGAAATTGATTTTTGTGTCAGAAACAGAGCAGGGATTCAGAGAGAACATGAAAGCTTCCCTTTCATTGCCAGCCCCCCACCCCCACGCTTTAGATGAGATGGGACCTAATTATATTCCAGTGCTTTTCTGGCTGATGTTTCTTTTGTTTTAATTAAAACTTCTGGAGGTTTGAAGACACTGTAGGAGTAGGTTTATTCATCACAGCCCTGATGAAGAGCCTTACAGGCTCGTTTTCATGCTGCCCCAAGAATGATAGCTGGGAGCACTTCACCCCTTTTACTTCTGGATAACATGAAGCCCTGCTGCCGCAGCTGCTGCACCTTCTCCTAAGTGACTGAGAGGCACTGTGGGTGGCCTGCTTCTTTTAGAAGCCATACTGTAGATGCAGTTAGAGGCAGCAATCTTACTTATTTCACAGTCACAGCGTTGTAAATCTCAGAATATGGAGCCCACTGTCCACAGTAATTGGCCAGCCTGTGGTAGGACAGGAAAAGACAACGTTTGGGAGGTGGGATGGGATGAACACAGGGTCTGCCAGAGTCCTGAGGCACAGGTGTCATTTCCTGATAAGGTAATCCATAGACGAGCCATGGACCAGATATCTTAGCATGGGTGCTCTACTCTAGGGAGTTGCATCTTGCTGCCTGCTGTTAGCTCGCATCAGGGAAAGGGAAGTGGTGGGGAAGTCTTTGGTAGGTCAAAGTCTCTCTTGGCTCTGCTCTTCCAGAAGCTTTTTCTTTGGGAACTAGTGAGTTTTTCGAATGCAAACCATAGTGACTTGCCCAAGCCTCCAGCGCCTACTTCAGTTTGTTAGTTAACACTAGGAAAGGAAAACAAAATAAAACCCTGTGAAGCAAAACACGGAAGTCATGCTGGGGTGTGGTCTGTAATCCCAGCACTCTGGGAAACTGAGGCAGGAGGTTTGCAAGTATCAGTCCAGCCTGGCTAACTTAGCAACTTAGCGAGAGTTTGTCTCAAAACAAAAGAGGGGATGTAGTTCAGTGCAAAGGTCCTGGATTCAATCTCCAATGGCAGCTGGAAACAAAACACACTGATCGTTTGGCTTTTCCCTGAAGTTGTAATGCATAATGCACTCTTATGGGCCCATTCTCCTTAAAAATAAATACATAAAAGAAAGTCTTACGGTATTCTGTAATAGGATCTTCCCAAGTCATATCAGCTGAGCCCCGTCTGGATCACTGCTGCAGTCTTCACACACTGTCATTGGTGGCAACTTAAACGGTTCAATAAATCTAAGAACTTCACATTTTGCACTGATTTAGTGCCTACCCATTGCAAAGAGCTGTTTTAGGCATGGTCACAGAATTAAATGGGCCTGAGGCAGAGTCTTTCCTCTTAGCAGCTTTCCTTTAGACTATGTAGAAGTTACTTGTCTGTGAGCTTGCACCTGCAGACCTGAAATCTTTAGGGGCTTAAAGGTCTCAGAGGAGAAAGTTGGTTTCCACTCTATTGACAGGGGCTGCTGCCCTGAGCTAGTAGTGAAGGGTTGTTGTCCTTCCCATGCTTTCTATAATTTGCAACAAGAGCAACCCGTCTTTGAGTCTTAAAGGTGTTTCTGATCTCTTCCTACTGTTATGATATCCACATAATTTGAAAACACTTCTTCCTGGATTCTTTACTCAAGAATTCTTTAGTTTTCTCTGTTTACTGAGCTAGTGACAATCTTCATGTTGGACTGGGGTCCAGATCCGTGCACTTTTAAATGCCATCTCTATCTCTGGGTGTAACCCCTGCCTTGAGGGACACAGGAGACTACCGAGCTGTGTAGAGAGACAAAGCATGTCTGGGAGGCTGAAGAGCCCACTGAATGAGCATAATCTATCCCCATCTGGGGGCTTCTAGAAATGAATGTGGGAGAGCCACGGACGATTATAGTAATTCTATGGCGCAAGTGAGACAAAGCTGGTAAGAGCTCTGCTTTTGTGCTCCTCTTTTGGGTTGAGAGGTTACTGGGAATGTGTTCTTGGCTTAAGGCCATGGCCCAGACTGGTTCTGCCGCTTTCTCAGCTCTCATCGCCCCTCAGCTTATCTGCCTCGTCACTGCTGTCACTTCAGCTGTGCGTGCCTTTCCTGGGTACAGGCGCTAGGCTCCCTGCCACAGAATCTGCATACATTAGCCACTGTCTGCTAAAAATTGTGAGTGTTTGATTTGCTTTTCCTCAAGCATCCATTTTGATTTATAAACGGAGCCAAGCTGGCAGCCACAAAGACCGAGGAGTCCTAGTTTCTAACAAAGAGGAAGGAAACCGTCTGTCCTTGTCTGTCGTTCGTTTGTGAGCATGCCGCAGTTCTCAGCCGGCCTCATGCAGACCAGTCCCGACAGTGACAGTGATTCCCTCTGCTCCTCAGGTGCAGCCGCCAGCACAACCCCCACTGACTAGCATAGAGATGGAGAGTGTCTGTGTAGACACTGTTCTACCTCAGGATCTTCCTTCACCTTTGTACAGTCTGGGAGCCAGGGTGGCAAGATCTCAGTTCTACCCGGCCACATTGAGGACCCTTTAGACCTGGGAAGCTGTAGGAGTAGGGGCCATGCCACATATGTCCTCTGAACATGCGTGTTCCTTAATCTTAAGGATCTGTGGACTCCTTTCATACGGTTATCTTGCCTCATGCTTTGCCTCAACACATGTCTTAGCAAAGCACGCTGGAATTCCTGAATATGTCCAGATAGGCATCTTAACTAAGGTTTAATCTTTGGTTTTCTTTTTTTGTTGTTGTTTTTTGTCTTTTTGAGACAGGGTATCACTGTGCAGTTCAGGCTGGCCTTGAGCTCACTTTTGTAGCCCGCCTGGTCTCAAACTCGCACCGATCCTCCTGCCTCAGCCTCCCGAGTGCTGGGATTACAGGCATGCGCCACCACGCCTGGCTACTAAGGTTTAATCTTAACTGGGTCTGGAAAATCAGAGTTCACCTTTACTCTCATTACAGCTCAGGGGGAAAGTGAAAACTAATGCCAGTTTTTATAAATTGGCCTCTGTGCTGGGGGCAGGGGGCTTCTTCCACTCAAATTCACCTTCTATTTTTCTATCTATGAATAAAATATTCTGGTTCCTGTTCACAAGCTCTCTGTGTCTTGTTCCACACTCCGTGGCTAGATAGCAATGAGGAGATTGAGGGAAACTGCTATGCACATGTGGATGGTAGCAGGAATCCAAATGCAATCCTGAGACATGCACTCCTTCATCCAATCTGTTATTTAGCAAATATTTTGCAGAGTCCCTTCTGCAGCATGCACGGAGAGGTACCCAGGAAATGTGCATCCAGTTCATCCCAAGCCCTATGGGTTAGACCTTCTCCATAGCTCCAGGCTCTCTCGACCTACCTTCTTCATGCCTCCATCCTCACCCAGTTGCCATCATTTTTCAACTGTCTCCACTGGGCAACATGACCTTGGCGAAAATGCCTTGCTGCTGGTCTCCTGGATGGCGTTTCCCTGTGAGGGACCTGGCTTGAAAGCTCTCCGGTGCTTCAGTCTATTGATAGAGAATCTGGGTGCTGCACATAGCAGCAATGATTGATAGACAGACGTGGAGAGATGGGTGTCGCCAGAACCGCTGATCAGTGGGCTAGCAGCTGCCATTACTATACCATCTGTACTCTGGTCTTTTTTCTTTTCTTTTTTTTATGGTATTGGGAATGGAAGCCAAGACTTTATGCATGCTAAGCAAGTTCTTTTCCACTGAACTGTTCCTTGGCCTCTCAATTTGATTTGATTTACTTCATGGTTGGTTTTGGTAATGTGTGTTTTTTTCTTCAAAAGTGAATATATATTTTAGGGCCAGCCAGATAGCTCAGCGGACTAGTCTGCTTAGGCAGAGTGCAGCAGCCAGGGTTTGATCCCCAGTGTGCCGTGCCCGTCCTACCCCCAGGGTGCTCTGAGATAGCAAGTGGGACTGGGCATGGTGGTGCACCCCTGTACTCCCAGCTCTTGGGAGGCTGAAAACATGAGAATCGTTGAGAGTCCCATCTACATAGTAAGACCCTGCAGACCCTGTACTAACTACATAAAAAAGTGAATATATTTTTGTGTCATTTATTATCACAATTTAAAAAAAAAATTTATTTTTACTTTATGTATTTGGTGCAGGATCTCACTACACAACTGGAACTCATAGTGATCCTTCTGTTTTCAGCCTTGTAGGTGCTGAGATTACAGATGTCGTGCCAACACACCTGGACTTGGTTCAAGGGCTCAGCACCCAGTGGGGGAGGGATCAAACCCTGGTCCCTGCTCTTGCCAAAGCAGGTGCTTAGTCTGCTGAGCTGTCTCATCAACCCTTATTATCACAGTCTTAATGTTATTTATTTTTATTAGTACATGTTTTCAGTACATGATTACATTTATTGTAGGGAGTTGGCACATGTACGTCGCATTTTGTTCTCAGTCTCACCCACACCTCCTTGCTCCTTCCAGCTCTCGGTTCCCTTTCCATTGGCAAAACTGCTACTTCCATTTTCTTTTCTTCAGTGCTTATGTTTTGAAAAACATCACAGTATCAGTGGCAGCGGTGACCACCCGAGTTAATACAGAATGCCACAGAGCCATAAAAGCTGTACCCTCGTTTGCAACTTGGGAGATTGAAGAAGACTGCCTCGGGACAGGGGACAGGGCTCCAAGGCAAATTCCAAGCCCCAGGAGCTCCTCTGGTGCTGTGTGAGCACCGCACAGGGCCCTGAGGTGGTGGCACTATCTGCATTTTCCAGCCGTCTCCCTTCTCTAGTGCCTGCCTCTGCAGGAAACAAATGTATTTCCATGACCTAGAAATGAAAGTGCTTTCTCTTCCAGGCTAGCCTTAGGCTAGCAGCTCCAAATCTGTCTCACTGTTCCTTAGAAAATAACAGCGGTAACAAGGGTGAGGCTTACGTTGTCTATTTTAGTGAAAACTATTGTTTTTCTCTGCCATTCATTTTAGAGAAGAAGAAAAGAAAGAGCTAAAGGACTGTAGTCCTGGAGAGTGTGGGGCTTTACCTTGATTTTGCAGATCTTACAGGGAGCAAGAATCAACATTACTTCTCATCTCCAAGGGCGAAAGGAAGTGGAATGGGTGTGGGTGTGTGGACCCACTCCCCACCAGCCTTGATGCCAGATGCTCTGCTTTCCTGCTCTTAATGGACCTTTCCTGCAGGCCAGCGAGATGGCTCAGTGGTCTAAAGTGCCTGCGGAGGAAACTTGAGGCAAGCATTGCGACCGCTGCTCGATCCCTGGCACCACATGCTGTGCACCCCCACCCCAAAAGAATCTTTACAAAAAAAGACCTTTCTTTCTCTATCTCCTAGACAGATGTTTTATGCTCTCAGACATTATCTGACACCAGGCTGTGGATCAGTTTTCTTCTTTATTCTGTGCACTAACGTTTTGTTCATGATGGTTATTTGAGCAGCAGGAAAATCCTAAATCATTCTCTTGTTAAGAGATGACTCAGCAACTGGAACCTGACAAGGCACTTTTCCTATTTTTTGTAGAGACTTAAAAAGCCCCTTTTGTCCCTCTGTAAAAATCGTATTATTTTCTTAATTTAATTTTTAATCCTCAGATTGAATATGCATCCTAGATTTAGATTTAGAAAACAACAATATTTGTATCTTTAATTTCTCTTATAAGTGGAAGTGTGGACTAGTGTGATAAGAACATCCTTATTCATTGCCCAGTACCCATAGTTGTAAAAATGTGTGAAGTAGAGATGAACAGCTCAGTGTGTGACTTGAGTTTGTTTAAAAATCATTTTAAAATTTTAGTGATGAGAAATCTGTAGCACAGGAGCTGGTGGCAGAAGTAATTCCGAGGAGAACATGGGATGTGGCTCTCATTAGTGCAGAGATTTGAGCTCAGCTCCCAACGGGGATGCCTGGGAGGTACGCCAAGGGCTGTTCCACTCCCGTACTTGCCTTTCTATAAATCGCCTCTTTAAAGACTGCCTTCCCCAGGAAGGTGCCTCGGGCTTTCATGATCTCGTGGCCTGCGGACTGCTTGCCGTTCTCCTGAGCTCTGCCCTCCTCTGGGCCCTAACGTGGCTTGCCAGTCTCTGGTAATGTTCACAGGCAGCCCATGCTGGCAAGAGGCTTCTGCGGTCCTCCATGCCACCAGAGCCTGGCCCTCAGGAGACCTTCTGATCTAGAATGAGAGAAACTGAGCTGAGGCCGCTCACCACTCCCCCTGAAGGATCTCATTGAAACCTAAGGCCACCAAAGCCTGAGTGGCTCTTTATTCACTCCTCTGTCAGAGCCATTATTTCAGCTGGGAAATAAAATTTAAAAAGAAGCAAGAAGAGCTTATTTTCTTTTCCACACATAATGATTAGTAAATTTAATATATATATATATATATATATATATATATATATACCCCATATTAAAAAACCAAAGTAGATTTTTCATATTGTTTTATTTCACTCTTTTAAAAAAATCTGTATATACATGTTAGTGGATTTCTTTTTAGCAGATTTTTCAAACTATTCTGCAGTACATTATTGACTTCACAGCCAGAATGCCCCAGTGCTTGTGTTTGAAGCATAGCAAGGATGCTTTTCTCCTCTTCCCACACTGAAAGCTGGCCCTGGGCAGCCCTAGGTTGTAGATGGAAAGGACTAGGTGCTGCGGGAGCCTGCAACAAATTGCTTGCTCAGAGAAGATTCTTTGCTTTGTAAAGAGTTGAAAATTCAGTGCAAAGCTTCCCAAAGTGAGCATGGACGGAGGTGAGTCAGAGGCCATGAGACTAGACTGTCTGCTCAAGCCACTGCTTGGACCAGGGGTGTTCCAACTCAGGCTTGTTTTGGGGGGAAAGGCTGAACTACCCGCGAAGCCAGAGGGGAAAGAAACAAGAGAGGAAGGAAAAGGAGAGGAAGGGACCACTGGTGGATTTTTTTTTTTTTTTTTTTTTTTTTTTTTTTTTTTTTTTTTTTTTTTTTTTTTTTTTTTTTTTTTTTTTTTTTTTTTCTTTTTGAGACAGGGTCTCACTATGCAGTTCAGGCTCGCCTTGAGCTCACTTTTGTAACCCAGGCTGGTCTCGAACTTGCACTGATCCTCCTGCCTCAGCCTCCCGAGTGCTGGGATTACAGGGGTGCGCCCCCACACCTGGCTAGGTTTTTTGTTTTGTTTTGTTTTTTGTTTTTGTTTTTGCAGTAGGAGGGATTGAACTCAGGATGCTGCGCTTGCCAGGCAAGTGCTTATTCTACTGAGCTCTCTCCCCAGCCCAAGAAAGGGACCACTGGTGTTTTGAGCTCAACGCAGAACTAGAAACAAGATGTTCCCTCATTGTACAAAAGTGAGCAGTGCAGAGAAATGATAACAGTTAAATTAGTCATGAAAGAGAGAAGAAATTTCTTGGGGAGCCAGGAAGCCAAAGGGCATCCCAGACCAAGAAAACAGACCATCAGGGAAGGCTGAAATAATGAAGCGCTTTTAAAGAATTGCTTTCAGTTGAGTCTGGAGGACCACAAGGGGACAGTAAGTGGGTGGCTCCGGGTGGTACCATAGAGAGGAGGTCAACTCGTAGGTGATCCACAAGCACACGGGGCTTGCTTCTTTGTAGCCTTATGGCTCCGTTCAGAAAATCCCAAGGTAGATCAGCTGTATGACATCAAGCACACCCTTATTTGTTGTCTACAGTTCCTCTTCTATCTTTCTTGATGTTCCAGTAGAGTCATTGTTTAAGGTGTGATTAATTACTGTTACTTTAAGCCATTAATTCCTTTGCAAAGGTCATCATTACGGCATTATAGACAATTCTGGGGATATCAGGGACCTCGGAGGTCATTCAGCACTTCTCCACTAAAGGCACTATGGTTTCTTCTTCTCCGCATGAGTTTGACCTGTGCTCTGCCGGAAAGTCTGTGTTACTCAGCTAAAGAGCAGTAGCACTTCCCTCCTCCTCAGGTAGTTCGAAAACTCCATTTCCTAATACTCCTTGCAATGGAAAGAGTTGGTAGCAGCACCTACTTTCCTGGCCCCTCACTGCTCAGCAGTCTTCCACAAACTTTGCAGAGCGGAGAAGCAGCGCAGATGAAAGGAGCAGTGATAGGCAAAGCCCATTTTCTGCACTTGCATGATGTATACCAACCCCTTGCCTCCGTTTTTATGAAGTTTGAGATAGGTGTGAAGGCTGTGCGTGTCATTCATTGTGCTGCATTAGTGATATAATATCTCCTCCTTTGGGCTCTTTCTCAAAGGAGAGGACAAAAAAGGGATCACAGTGAGGGCTGAAAGGGGAAAAGAGCACTATTGGAACCAGAAATTAGTAAGGTAAAGAAGTAGAAAAGAAAGGGGAAAGATTTAAAAACGTGAAGAAACAGTAGTAATTAGATCAATAGTGCTTTTCACTGTAGTTTAAAAAAAAAATGGCCCACCCAAGCCAGTGTGTTTTTTTCAATTTAAGGGAAGTCACATCAAACCGGTCACCATTTGCCACCCACAAGTGTTGGCAATGTGACACCCCCCCACTGGCAGGCTCTTACTATGAGAGACCTTGGAAATACATCAGCGAGGCACGGGCCTTGCCTGCATATGACATAGCCTTACAAGGAAGATAGTGTTTCAAATAAATCGCAAGGAGAAGCTAAAGACAGTCATAGCCATCATCTACGGGCAGCCAGCTAACAAACACGTGGCAGGAATGCCTCAGTCCTTCCCATTCCATGGTCACTGCAGTCTGCAAGCTAGTATTACTGTCCCTCTTTCAGATGAGGGAACTGAGGCTTAAAAAGATGAAGGGCTTGTGTGAGGTCTTGTGGTGGTGACTTAAATCCAGCTGATCTAGAAGCTCTACCATACTGCCGGATGGTAGTAAAGGTCAGTAATTCCTAGTATAAAATCTGAACTCAAAAATGCTCTACAGCCTGAATCTTTTCAGCTCTAACATGATGTATGCCATAAGCAGAAGACACCACAAGTGACTTTGTGGGGATCAGAGTCAAAACACAGGCCCATGAAAAATGCTGTGAAAAGAAAGGCAGGTGAATAAGGGGTACGCAAAGCAAGCGGTGCTTAGACTTGGAGGTCTCTCATTGTGTGGATGCAAATATTTCAGAGTCTGAAAAAAGTCAAAATTTGAAAATGGCTAGTCCCCATAATTTCAGATCAGGGATATTTATACTTTGGTAGGTAGAATATTTGGGGGTGTTATGTAGAAGACACATTGAGATGTAATGGATCTGATCATATTCCCCGTTGCATGAGAGCCTGATATATGCATTGTTTTCTCAAGGCATCCGCGAGGGGAAACTCTTCTGGGATCACACGTGCCGTTTGCTTCTTGTTCTTCTGCGTGCTTGCTGCTCTTTCCTGGGTCCACCACAGATAGCCACCTGGGAGAAAGAGGGGCTAAAGTGCAGCCCAGATTTCTTTTCTTTTGTTTTGTTTTGTTTTGTTTTGTTTTGTTTTGTTTGAGACAGGGTCTTGCTGTGCAGTTCAGGCTGGCCTTGAGCTCACTTTTGTAACCCAGGCTGGTCTCGAACTCCCACTGATCCTCCTGCTTCAGCCTCTCAAGTGCTGGGATTACAGGCATGCGCCACCACGCCCTGCCTAGCTCTGATTTCTTGACCACCTTGGATTTTTCCTCTGTTTAGATTATTCTGCTACCTGCCTAGTTTAGGTCCTTTTAAAATAAAGATACATAAACAATATTAAATAAATTATGTTCAGTTCATTCTGAATTATTTTCTAAATATGTGAAAAATTCAGAAAACTGAAGTGTCTTCACATATGGGTATTTTTTGATAGAGACACTTGTGCTTCCCCCATGTAGGCCTTGTTTCTCTGCCATATAACTCCACCTTTCACACAAACCCTTTCCTAACACCTTAAAAAGCAGTTAAAATAGACTGCTCAGCATTTTGCTGATTTTATTTAACCCTACCCATTGAGAACATCAATCCCAAAGAAAAAAAGATGAGGAATATCTTACAAAATAAACACTGTCAAAAAAAGTAGCTCTTCAAAGTACTTAAGGCTTCTCTCTGTATATTTGAATGTGTCTATCCATTAACATACAGTAACATTGAGCTATGATCAAAAATATTGATCAGTTGTTTTGCACTGGACGTTCATCAGAATTGTCTTTTTTAATTCTTTTTTTTTTTTTTGTTACAGGGTCGACATGTCAAAACAGGCCAACTTGCAGCCATTAAAGTTATGGATGTCACAGGGGTAATGTATCTTGTTTATTATTTCAATAGTTATATGTTCGCAATGAAGAAATTTGTGATAGAAAATTATGCCTTCCAGAATAATAATCTTCTTAACTATTTAAGCTCTATTCTCATTTATGCTAAACAAATACAGCTAGCCTAGGAGACTGTGTATAAATCAGTCTAATTAAATTCAGTACCTCCACACTGTATTAGGTAGTTAAAGTGAATGCTGTGTGCCAATGATTTACATAAACATAACCATGGATATTTGCATATGAAGACAAAACAAGGATTTCACAGCATTAAAAGAATAATACTCAGATTACACAGCAGAGATGGGTCTTGAGAGTTTCCCCAGAGGTCTGCCTAACAATGGACTAGACAAGAGGTTGCATAGTTCCAAAATCCTAGTAGGATATTTGATGTGAATATTTTCCAAAACAAAATACTTTTAACCAAATAATCACATAACCGCAAATTTTTAATTTGTTACAGAGCCACATGGAAAGAAAATTTCTGCTTAGATGATCAAAAGCAATCTAAGGAACAGACTTAAATGCAATCAGTCCTTTTTCTAGATCTATTTAAAATATTTTAATGCCTTTTTAAAAGCACAGAGCAAAAATGAGACTTAAAAGGATTCACCAGACATCAAAAGTATGCTAATTATTGTCTGTTGTCCAGGGATTTTTCTAAGATGTCTGTCTACTCTGCATGAAAGCTGAAAGACCAGCATCTCCCTTTGGCCCACAAGGGTAGTGCCAAACATACATAGACATAGAATGAATGAATCACACAGAAATATCGAGAACCAAGACACAAGTGAGAAATACACAGTACATCTCTATGTTAGACATCAATTCAGACTTTTCAGGTCCAGCTACGTACCTTTGATAAATACATGTTCTGTTGTAGTTACCTACCATAATACCAATCTTACTAATTTTCACTATACCACACATTGTATTGACTCTCTTTGTTGTTGTGCTTAATTCCTCTTTCAGATATTTGTAAAATTATATAGAAAAATAAAAGTAAAATGTTTCATTTCTATATGTTAATTACCACTTAGATAAAGTTATATGTTTTTCTTAAATTATTTATTTTATTTTATTTTATATTTTAGAGAAGAGTCTGCAGGGTGATCAGGGTCTCACTACTAGATTGAACTTGTAGTGATCCACCTGTTTACAGTCTCACAAGAACTGGAATTACAGGTGCACACCACCATGCTCAGTCTCAATTGGGGTCTCAGCACACACTGGATCAAACTCCTTGACCATGCACCTGCTTGCCGGTGCTTTAATCTACGGAGCTATTTGGCTGGTCCTATTCCAGTTTTAGAGGTTGCAATTCGGTTCAGATATTTAATCCCACTTGTTCTACTAATTCACCTGACCTTTACTGAGCAAGAAACTGCTTCTGGATTGGGTTAATTAGGATTAATTAAGGTTAAGCTCTTCCCCTTATAATAGGGCTAAAAATGGTAGAAGCATCTTGTTCTCTCTAGAATTTGATAGCTCAGCAATGTGGGTAAGAAAACAATATTGTTTTTCTGCTCAGTCATCTAACACACTGTCTTGCTACTAAAGGTCATTTCAAAATTCCACTAATCTCAACACACTGAGAGGCTGAGCCAGGAGGATGATATGTTCTAGCCCTGCCAGGTCAAGTTAGTGACCAAGTGATACCCTATCTCCCAAAATAAACAAACAAGCAAACATTCTGTAAGTCAGAATTAAAGAGGAGTAGACATTGGGTTGAAGATGATTTTTGGATTTCCAGTGATCACATTCTATGACAGACCAAAATAAAATAAACAAACAAACAAACAAACAAAAAAGAGTGAACAGAAGAGTATAAAGAGTGTCTTCAGTAAAATCTTTTCTACTTACAAAGTGTCTATCCTTCTACTTTGACTGTATGGAGCCGCAAGAGGGGCTAGGAAATGTCTTTTTACCAATGTGTTTGGTTAAGAATACAGATTCCAGAGGATTTTATGATGCACTCTTCTTATCCCAGCACACTGAGATACTGAGCCAGGAGTATCACCTAGTGAAGGATATATAGCCTGGTCAATTTAGGGACCCAATGAGATCCTGTCTCAAAAAAAAGGCTCTATAAGTCTGTAAGTTAGAATTGAAGAAGAGTGGATTAATTAAGGATAGTAAACTAGTGTTGGAATAGTAAACTAGCATAGTCTGATATAAATATCAGAATCAAATACTATAAGTCTGCACTTAGAAACTCACTAGAAGTGTATAACTTTTTTAAAGTTCCAACCACAGAACAGATCAGAATCTGTTTTTCAATTCTGCTCATCATATCACTGTATTTTCCTTGGACTGAATCAGATCTGGACATAATGAAATGCATTTGGCAGTTTGACAACTAATGTTTATGGATGCAGTCCAAGAAATTCATGCTGTAGATTAAGTTTTGTGTGTGGCTCTGTAGAATGATAGTTAAATTCCATTAGCATCATTAATCTTAGTACATAAAGTTGTTTTAATACATGAAGTTTCAGTGGTGGATATTGAATATTACCCTTCTGGTTTCTGGTTCCACTAGTGAAGCTTTAAATTGTTTAGAAAACCACTCATAATATTGCTAGACTACCTTGCTTATAATAAAAAAATAAAAAAAAACATTTATTTATTCCACAGTATATACTTTCAGGTGAAGAAGTGTCTGTTCTTCATACTGAACTGGGCTTTTGCAGGGCAACTAAGCTGTGGAAAATGATTTAAGAGGGCCAGCCAGATGGCTCAGTGGTTTGATCCCAGGTGTGCCCTGCTGGCCCTGCTGGCCCTGCCCCTGCAGTGCACTGAGACCTTGACTAAGACTCGGCCTGGTGGTGCATGCCTATAATCCCAATGCTTGGTGTTATGGTTTGTGTATAGGTGTCTCCCCAAAGCCTCATGTAGTCATGGGTGGCTTCTGGAATTTGTAATTGATTATTGTGGAAATGGGTGCTGCACCTGCCCTGGGGCTGATGATATGCATTTCAATATAAGGAAGGAAGAGAAGTTAGCTGCTCGAGCAGCCAGCTCTTCCTGCTTTCTTGTTCCTTGCTGCCACCTTGAAAGGGTGCTTTCTGCCATGTGCCTCCATGTCTTGGAGCCAGCTGAGTATGGACTGAAACCTCCAGTAACTGTGAGCTAAATAAACTGTTCCTTCCCTCATTTTGAGTGTTGGGTGTTTGTCCCAACAATGAGAGAAGAGTAACTATGACACTTCAGAAGCTGAAAACAGGAAGATCACCATGAGTCCAATCTGTGTAATGAGACCCTGTAGACCCTGTACTAAATACATTTAAAAAAGAAAGGAAATGATTTCAGAAATGTTTTCTCAGGTCTCCAAGACTAGTGTAGAACTGTGCCATTTTACTATGAATAGGAGTGTTGATCCATTAGGTATAATAGATGCTTTATAGTATTTAGATTCAGTTTTCTTGGCAAACCCATGTTCATAAGGACTGGTTAAGTTTATGTGATTTAGTGACATCATTGACTGTTATTTACCCAGTGACCCTTAAGAAAAAGACAATGGAATCACATTAGGAAATAGTTTTCTTACTTCTGTAGTGTCTGATGTTGCATCAGATGATTTCTGTGTCATCTCCTTACATTACAGTTAATGTAAGAATTCCTTTTTGAAACAAATGTGAGAGCTCTAGAAAACAAGTTACTCCATTTAGCCATGCTGTCTTTTGTGTACTGTGGAATGCTGCAGAAGCTTCTACCAATTATTATAATTGTGCTCATTATAGCTGCTCTGTTAAAAACTGAGATAAATTCTCAAAGGTCATCTTTGTTGATTGTGTGCTGTGATCTACTACACAGTTGGTACAGTTTATTCTAATGAAATTGATGAAATCATAATCTTAAAATTAATTTTCAAATTGTTATTTTTGTTCTATACCATTTCCTTTTCATAGAAAACACCCACAAAGAAAAAAAAAAAAAAAAAAAAAAACGAATACAATGCCTATCTCAGTCCACTTGTAGAGATGAGACATTTCCAGATTTGTCAGCATTTCCCTCAAAATAACTGCAAAATAACAGCCATGCTCTTTGAAGTCATTTTAGTTCCCAAAATCATTATGGAAATTGTCCCATTTCATTGCTTTAAGAGAATTGCTTTCTGCATTGGATTTGTTTACCCTAAATTTGTCTAAAACAGCTAAGAGGAATTGAAATTCTGGAGCAATGTTTCTTAGTACCTCTGTGTTACTTATGAGACAAGCAGGTTCCTAGGCCTGTTGTGGAATTTCAGGCTGTGGCCTTCAAACCTGCCTTTTAAATAAGATCTTCAGTGTCACCCACACAGACCAAAGTTAGATGTCTGCTTTGCTGGAGTCTTGCATTTATTCTTGTTTTACTACGAGATAGGAAGAGGCACTGGTGCCTTGCTAACCTTGAAAATAATATAAAGTACTGTTTTATAATACCACCCTAAAGTGAATATAAGGCTCAGTGAAATAATGAGTTCATATTGAAAGTTTTCACTTTTAATAAACTTTTATGATTGTGTTACTCAGGGCACTTTGTGTTGTAGCACGAAAACCTCCATTCAGATTAAATGAAGCTGGGGAAAAATTACATATCATATATATATATATACATATATATATCATATATATATTACATATCATGATATATATATATATATATATATATATATATATATATATGATCCATGAAGCCTAAATGATACAGTGATACAAATATATGGGGAAGTTTTTTTCTCTTTAAAAGAGAAACAAGAGCTCTCTGGGCTCTCCTTTCTTCCCATCAGCAGAATTACCATTCTAAGTATTAGTGACTGCTTGCTTGACGTCTCCAACTCTATCCATCTCTGATTGTCTTCAGCCCGGCCTGGTTGAATGCCTAGCTCTGCAGTTTACCATAGGAAGAGTTGGGGAGTGTTCATTCCTCAAAGAAAAATCTTTACAGAAATAGGTGAGGAAGAGGCTGGGTAGACAAAAGCAGGAGAATTCATTAATATATCAAATTATTCTATTAATATTGTATTTATAATGCATTTGTTCTTTAAGTAAAGTGTTTCTCTAGTTACCTTATGATTTTACTCCAGCGAAAAATAATAGCATAGCTAAACTCATTTGTGGTGGACTTTACCTAAATGAATGACATTATGCTGGGATTGAAACTTGTTTACTTCATGGTTGTTTGAGCTTCAGTGTTTGTTGAGAAAGAGGCACAGTAGACTTTTGTTTGCTTGTTTCTCTAAGGAATGTACTTCATTGTAAGAGAGAACAAGTTGGCCTAACAATAAAGAAAATCCCTCAAAGGTCTAGTCTTGTCTGCTGCATCTTACAGTTTTGATCCTCTCATAATGGGCATATTATTCAGTCATCTCTCTTCCATCTCTATAGATGTTACATCATTTATCTCATAAAATTGCTGGGCGTGGTGCTCATGCCTGTAATCCCAGCACTTGGGAGGCTGAGGCAGGAGGATCAGGGCGAGTTCGAGATCAGCCTGGGCTACCAAAGTGAGCTCAAGGCCAGCCCGAACTGCATAGAGAGACCCTGTCTCAAAAAGAAAAAAGAGAAAAGCAGTTGATTCCATCTCTCCACCAGGAGATGGAGACAGACAAATATTCTACTTATTTTTTTTTTTTCAGTCTACCACAAATACTAAATAATAAATTTATTCTCATGATCTTGACAGGAAAAAAGTCTTCTTTACATTAAGGCTGATGTTAAGTTTTAAGTAAACATTAAGCCCACAGAGATGGCTTAGGTAACATTCTTATTCCCATTGGCAGCTGAAAATAACGAACAGTCAGGGTTTAAATGCCATTCCTGGTGTTCATACAATGAATCAGACCAGATGCTGAAGTTTTCTCATTGAATTAATCGATCTTCCTAAAGTACTGGACTTCACTTACTAAAATTACTCTCCTTTTAAATGGGAGCCTATTTGGTATTGTAACCTCATTTTTCCTTATGATCCAGTGATCATCATTTTCTCAGTGAGCTTGATTCCTGTGCCTAATACTTAAAACTTATCAGTAGTTCATTTATAAAATAGAGGATGTTATTTCTCCTAAAACTGATCTACTTATAGCCTCAGTTGACCTCTTTTTCTTTTTTAAACCTGTTAATATACTTCTTTCAATGAGACATAGAGTCTGGACTGCTTGTGGAATGGTGACATGATGACTTCATGTCCAAACTGAAAATAATCATGTACTTCTTTGAATCATATATTGCTATTGGTGATCTAGACTAGAAATTGAATAAATAGTAGTCCCAGAACCCTGATAAATTACATTCTCACTCACAAAGACACAGAAATCAAGATCAACATTGAATATTGAAACTATATTTTCATGAACTTATGTTCCATAATTGTGTTAAGGAACAGTTTAAATTAAGATCCAAGAAACTTATTCTTTCCCTCCTGTCTTGTTGTATTGATTTCTTTTGGTGAGGAGATTGAGGGTGGTATTTCTTTCGTGCTACACTTTATACTTTCACATATCTCATTTAAATATTGCAAAATGGAGAATTGTGATGTCTGTATTTCATTATAAATGAGAAATTTTAGGCTCCAAAAAAGCTAGGTTCCTTTCCTGAGGCCTCACAGCCAGGAATGGTGTCACCTCATACTCAGAATACACTCTGTGTGCCCACATGCAGTGTGTGGACCCTAAGCCTACTATATATGCTTTCCTTCTTGACCTGTGACCTCCTCGGTGTACCTTTGCAAAGCATTGTGTAATTACCAGCCTCATTCGAACTTCTCATGCTTCTTCTATTTTGGATTTAGTTGCACACTGAATTATGATGTTGTTCAAATATTTCTTAGTGATAGATCAAGCTTTGTAGGGCATATCATGCTCGGAGAACCCAGGAGGCAGGCCAAAAATACTTGTAAAAACAGCCTAACTCACTGCTGGCACTCAGACTGCCAGCTGCAGTTGGAAAGTGATCTGTCTTTCATTACCTCACACAGCCATTTTTATCAAAGCAGCTGTTGATGCCATGCTGCCCACAGAAACCCTCAGGTTGGTTTTCTTCCCTTCTACTTAGGCTTTGTCAAAGTACATCTGCTCATATCCGATATTCACACACAATCATTTGGCTGCACACAGGGAATTTTAAAAAGCTCATGTGCACCGTAGTAAGGCATTTGAGGTGTGCTGCAGGGACCCTTCAATAAGTCGAAAATCTTTGAAGGTCATTTTCTCCATATGCCTGCAGTGAAGTTGTAGGGGTTTTTTGATAACTGTAAGGAAGAATTGTCTTTGGTCAGCAGTGGGCTCTCCGTTCCCTGCCTCAGCCTCCAGCCCAGCCCTTTACCCTTTGGTTCTCTGCTCGCAATTAGGGCCCATAAATTCCTTCAGCTGAAGATCCCAATCATACATTGTTTTTAGGCTACCTTAGCCTTCCATTTAATTAAGGCATGGGATATACAGTGTGCCTTAATTTACCAGGGCCTACAGATCTCCCTTGTTTTTCCAGCAAAATTTACTGTATGGCCAGAAAATTTCAGCACCTGACTACTTTCTTCTCTCTTTTTTTCTCTTATCCTTCTAACATCACTAATGTTGCTGAGGTTCTGGGCCCTTTAAGTCTTCGTTTCAGTACTCACAATCATTTACAGGCACTGTGCTTGGTGCTGTGGATTCATGTTAATGAGGGAGCTTTTCGTCATTGCCACTAAACACCTAACATCCACAATTGAAAGGTGGCAAGGCTTATTTCAGAAGTCTCAGTCTCTGGTCAGCTGACTCCATCACCTAAGGTCTGTGGCCGGGCACAGATGTCACGGCAGAAGGATGAACTAGAGGAGGCTACTTAACTCCAACGCCCAGGAATCCGAGAAAGAGTGAAAGAGCTGGAGAAGAAGTGTTGCAACTTCAGAGACCACTTTTAACTAAGCCAAGCCTTGTTTTTCAGTTGCCTCCCCCAAATACCATCCAGTTGTGATCCCATCAATGGATTAATCCTCTAGTAAAGTTAGAGCTCTAATGATCAGCCAGCAAGTGTTCAGCACAATGAACTTTTTAGGGGACATATATCCAGATAGTTATAGGATGTGATAGAAAACAAGCACATCCAGGATTGCTGGGTTTCAGATTGTTACAGACTGACAGGGGATGGCAGTTCCAAGAGGTGCTATAGAAATACATGATAATCCAGGTGACTTGAATCATGACACGGCCAGGTAAATCAAGGAGGTTTGCCAAGAATGAGCTGTGAAATAAAGGAAAACTTATAATCAGTCAAGAAGAAAGTCAAAGTTTTATTTTATTTTATTTTATTTTATTTTATTTTATTTTATTTTGTACAGGACCTCACACTTTCCAGGCAAGTGCTGTACTGCTGAACTATACCCTCAACCAAGAGAGTCCAGTAACAGAGCAATTATGGCATAGAATGATGCATACTTCCATACCATATGAAGAACAATAGGAGCTATGATGAGATTTAATATGTGGGCTTCATGTTGCCGATAGAAGCAGGGAACACATTTTGGGGAATATAAATCAAACCTAACTGGAAATATTCTATGAAATTATGTGAAGAAAAAAGGAAAGAAACCATTGTGCAGGGGAGCATGTAGAAGGACCCACGTGTGCAGCTAGACTAGAGGAGGCCATGCAGCTCTAGGGAACGAAGCTGCACACAAGCACACCTGGGTGGTCTTTCAGGTCTTGGAAAGGTAACATCTTATAGTCTGCGATAGCTCTCACTTAATTATCTGCATAATACTTAATCTTGGTGCAGAAACTTTCCCCATCCACCTCAACAATCAAATACCATTTTGCAATCAAAGTGAGGTGTACACATCAGTAAAATAGACTATAGAAGAACATGCATTATCTACTAGTAATGATCAAGTTTGTAGACTCCAAGTGGAAACTCGGCATGGATGAAAACTCCGGCATCAGGAAGCTAACTCTATAGGAGAGTTGTCTCTTTTTACATCCTCAGCCACTGCATTTCTCCTTTCCTTTTCAAGTTTAGCTTCCTGAAGGTGATGAGGGTGCTCCTCTGTGGACTTCCTCAGAGCAAGAGAACTTGCCTTGCTCCCTCTCCCATCTTTCTTTCATCAGCTTCAATCAGGCACTTCAATAAAAGTGGGCTTCAAAGAAAATGAACCTAACAAAATTTAAATCTGAGAGCCCATAGTTTTCTTCCTTTCACTCTCCTCAGCAAGATCAATGATAGACACTCAATGGACATAGTTCCAAGAGGCCTGGTGTAAATTTTATCTAATAGCCTGACTGAATTCTTTGATCTATTCAGACATGGGATTACTTTTCTCCCCAGCAGACTGGATGCTTTGTCTGTTACCTGTACAGAAAAAAAAGATTCCCCGCTTTTACTATCAACATGTTTTTGTTTTCACTTTAGTCAAATAATTATGCTCTTTAATTACCATAGAAGCAAAAACTTCATTATTTGATATTGATAGTATTGAAGAATGAAATTCTGCTAATATTGGATTATCATGTTCCAATAATTATTTCTCCAATGTAGGATGAAGAGGAAGAAATCAAACAAGAAATTAATATGTTGAAGAAATATTCTCATCACCGGAATATAGCTACATACTATGGTGCTTTTATCAAAAAGAACCCTCCAGGCATGGATGACCAACTTTGGGTAGGTAGCACTATTTAAATTCCCTTTTGATACATGAAAAACATCCACCACTAAATGCTCTATTTCTGTCCTCATAACCATACTTAATGAAATAACTTCAAACCCAGTGAACCCATGATTTCCGTAGTATTCTTTTCAAGATTTTTCCCATTATGTTAAAAAATCACTCTTTTGAGAATATTTGCAATTTTTTTCTATCATTTAAAATAAACTATTCCCCAAACCAGTAGTTAATTCTTGTTGTGCTTCTATTCATTGACAGTCCTTCATTATACTTAGGTACCATGCTATTAAGGATTATGTTTATTCTAATTCTTGAGGTAGTTATCATTATTTCTTGGATGGTAAAACTAAAGCTTATAGGAAGAGTAAGTAAATTCTTCTAAGATCTGTGTAGCTACAAATTGTGTGTGTGTGTGTGTGTGTGTGTGTGTGTGTGTGTGTGTGTGTGTGTAAAGGGTAGCCTGGTGCACACTTATAATCCCAGTACTTGGGAGACTGACCCTGGAGGAATGCTATGAATTCCAGGTGAGCCTGAGCTACATAGTGAGTTCAAGGCCAGCCTTTACTGCAAAGCAAGGTCTTATGTCCAACAAACAAGTGAGCAAATGATGGAGTTAGGATCTACAAATCTTTTGGGGATTCTTTCTCTTTATCTATCTCTAATGTGTGGATTACTCTCAAACATAAACTCCAATTCTATAAGTAAAATCTCTAACAGTGTCTGCATCCTGTGTCTACTCGACCTATGTACCTGGATGTGTATCCTTCACAGTCTACAAGAAAGCTCTGACTGATCATCTCCTCAATAATAAGACACTAAAACTCTACCTCTTCTTCCTATTTTTCCCAGGCCAGGTTGCCTTCCCACTTTCCTGGTATCTGGATATCTGCCACTGGAAGTTTTGCCATCTTATTCATTCAGCAGCCTTTTAAATCCATTTGATCTGACCCCTTGACAATTTTAGAATCACCTTCCTGATTTAGGCCTGTTTTGTGAAGGCCTACTATGTGCAGTACATTGCTACTTTCATTCTTCCTGAATCTTAAACCTTCATTCATTTTACATAATAATGTTGGGTTAATGGCTCTAAACATACCCTGTTAGCCACATCCTATCTCGCTCATCTTCCAGAGAGCTTGGTGTATATCTAATATAAAATTCATGGAGTTATCAGGTAACTATTAAATTCCAAAGACAATGCTGAACTATGTAGTTCCAGGGAGCATTCTCCTTCATTGGCATACTTCAGAGAGCTCAGACTTGGATAGAAGTGACTTTTTTAATACAGATAATATTTACAGCCTGGCTAAGAAAATGGAACACTTATGGTGAATGTAACTGGTGACTAAAAAGAGTATAATAATGATAGTTCAAAAATTAACAAGATTTGCATGTCATTTGGTATTTATAATTCAGTTTTTGGAAATGAAAACAACCTTTTGAGGATTTTTTTTCCTGAAAATTCCATTTCCATGTTGAAATAAATGTCTTTGGAATAAGTAAATCTGTTTAGTTTGATGACATTTGTTTTTTATATTTTATATGGTTCCTAAAATGTTACATTAGATTTCAATTGCAACCTCTAAATGTATAGCAGATGTACATGTGAATATTAAAAATGTAAAAATCGTTGGAGAAAATAAGTGAAACTGTAATCCTAGAGAATATGATAATAAGTGAATAAATTATGACACAGAATTTTGGTGGACTAGACCATATGAATGTTTACAACATTTATGGCCAAAACTTATATGAAAATATAGATAACTATATTTATAAAATATTTCATATATGATGAGCAAAGAATTTAGTAGCATTGACAAATGAAGAATTTACATAAATGAATGAGGAGAATAGGAAACTACCAAGAGCAAGATTAAACTAAGGAAAAAGTAACAACTACAAAGCTGAAAAATATTATTTACCAAAAAAGATATTTTAAAAATGTTATTCTTATTAATATAAAAGCATAAAAGCAGCAGAAGTTTTGTACCATTTCACAGGTAGTAGATTGGCAAAGGATAGAAGGAAACAAGGATGGATCTCTTGCAGGTGGGAAGGAGTCTAAGGAAATGTGGAGAAGAAAAGACGGTAGGGCAAGGGGAGCTAAGAATGAAAATGTGCCCCATGCAAGCACCTAATAACCTCAATGAATGTAAGCATTACACATCACAGAATGAGAAAAGATTTATAATATCAACAAGAACAAAAATGGGGAATGGGGACTTAGAGGAGGTGAGAGGAAAGAAGGAGGGAAGAAGAAAGGGATTTTAAAAAGAATCCAGTTGTGTTATGTTCATGTACTCACTTTCCAAGATGACTATAAACTGCATAGGTTGCAAACATGTACTAATAGAACAAATTAAAAAAAAATATTACTCAGAGTGGATGCTCATGCCTACTGCTTATAGAAATGGGTGTTGGTGCAACTTAATTCAAAAGCAGTTTGAATTCATACAGATTGATACACCTATACAACAAATGTGTGCACATACACACATGTACACAGACATATGCAAATTATGTATACACAGACATATGCAGTATGGATATCTATCTTCCAGAGAAAGTGCTTTACTTTTGAACCAGTATTTCCACAAATAGAAATGTATCCAAAAGGGCTAGGGAGATAGCTCCATGGCGCAAGTGCCTGCCTGGCTAGTGCAAGGTCTTGAGTTTAAACTCCACTACCGCCAAAAAGAAAAGAAAAAGAAAGAAAGGTATCCAAAATAAATATTTAGGATATTTCATAAAGATATATGTAGAAATTAACCAATAGAGGGAAGATAGCTCAGAGGAATAAGCTCCTCACTGGCAGGCACAAGGTCCTGAGTTTGATCCCTGGTACAAAAAAAAAGAAAAGAAAAAAATTAACTGATAGGAAATCACTTAATGCATACTATGACGATTACTGATTTAATGTAGATCTATAATTATAAATGAATGAACATGAGCCAAATATAATTATAGTGGAATTTTTAAAGCCCTTTTGATAGTCATACCTAATATCTTATTTTGTAAAAAAAAGTACAGATATATTGACATAGTTGGGGTGTCTGGGAAGGTACACACTAATGATATTTGGAAATATTTACTTCTTGTTAGTAATTCCAATAATTTAATTTTTATGACAGTAAATGCTTTTATTTTTAATTTTAAAAGTCAGCATTTTTAATATTAATCCAACACCAACTATAAAAATGGCCAGAAAAAGTAAATCCAGGGTCCAGGCTTTAGGGAACTTATATTGAACACTCAACACACACATACCTCACAGCCCAGCTGAGATGTCCAGCAGGGCTCACTGTTATGCACACATAGGCTGAGGGCTGGCCTAGTGGCTGTCCACCCAGCATAGGCATTAGAAAAACACTCTTCCATTTTATAGTTACACACACAAACATAAAATAGGATACATATGTAGCTACCTTCCATTAGTTCAATGAGAAGAAAGGTCTGCACTGGTATTGTTTAGGTCTGCATCTTGTCCTCTACAAAGCCAACAATATGCAATGTATTAATTATTGTAACTGCCCTATTACCTGTTTTGGAAGTGTCTCGTTGCTAGTTTTTCTCATTAAAACGAATAAAGAAAAATACTCTTTACAAAGAGAGATGGGTGTGTGTAGTGGGAGATGGCCTGACAGTCTTCCTTATCTGCCCTCTCCCAGAAACAGCAGCTCCAGGACAGCCACTTGCCCTAGGCAGGAGTCAAGAGGCCCCTGGGAAAGTCCTTTGGTGAGGACAGGATGGCAGGTTCACTGGAGCCCACAGGTTAGCAGATTCAGCACACGGGCTTGGAGACCAGCCTGGAGTGGGACAAGCAAGGGCTGAGATCATGCTGGCCTCCCTCATTTGATCAGGATGGCTCAGGCATGAGGCTCATCTTCTGCCAGGTTCCTTAGATTGCTCTGATTCCTCAGAGCCCAGGAAATCCTTCCTGTCCTTCATTCTGAAATTCCCTGTTGTGTGCAGTGTAGTGTTGGTGCTCATAGCTGAGTCAGTGGATATGGGTGCAAGTGTAGCCTCAGGGAGCTCTGGGTTATCAGCTGTCTTGCTGTGGCCAGTGCCAGGGCTTCCATCATGACTCTGTGGGCCAGGACAATGCTCAAGGTGTTTTAGCCTGGCTTAGCTTTGGTGACACGTAGACCCTGACCCAGGTGATACTACAAGGCCAGCTGATATCCAGAGAGCAGAGTGGCTCTGTGATGTTTTGGGGATTCAAGGAGGGAGAAATATTCCAACTCTTATGTGGCCCATCATGGACCCACCTTGGGCCCACCATAGGGATTGGGCAGGCACCAGCTTGGGCTCTGTTTGCCTATGCCCTGGTGGCACCCGTAACCATGGCAGGCAGTGAGAAGCAGCCCAAGCAGCTATGGAGGCTGAGCTGGGCAGGAAGGTGCATTTGATGCCCTGGGTACTAGTAGTGGGTATCTCTGTGCTACACAGACTTGGACACCCACTGCCTGGAGCCCTAGGAGGCTCTTTGGGGCCTGGCTCAGGCACCTGATATGCACGACGGGCATGTCAGAGTCATTGAGAGGAGTAGCTCAAGGTGCTCACTGCCCCAGCTGATCTCCAAGACCAAGTTCAAGGTGGCAGCTCATAAGGGCTGTCGTGTCTTCAAGCTAGTCCTGGCTGCCCTCACAGTGTGACCCATAGAACTATGCTGAGACCTGCCCAGCCTGCCCCACGAACCTGGGTGGTGTGTGTGCCTTCTCTGAGCCTGGATTGTGACCCCACGTGCACTACTGCTGTATCTAAGAGGAGGACATCAGTGTCGTTGCCCTGTGTGTTTTCACAACTGGGTTTACATCTCTGGCTTTTTCTAATACTTCAAAAATTTTGACACAAGGTCTCATTGATTAACTCAAACTGGCCTTGAGCTTGCGGTTGTCCTGCATCAATCTCTTGGGTAATTGGGATTATAGATGTGTACCCTGAGCCTGGATTCTGCTACTTTTCTTTTCCATCAGGATGCCCAAGATTCCTATAATGGCAGCTCTCTGAGGCAAGGGTTATATCCTCTTGTGTTTCAGTGTTTACCTCAACGCTTGGAAAGTGCAGGCCATACGATGCCAAGCAATGCGTTGATGTGTGAATGGAAGTTGTATTACTGGTGCAAACCTGGTCATTACTGATTTTGGTAAAGTTCAGGTCCAGCAGAATGTGAAGAGGTGGCGTGAAGTGGAATGCCTGAATCCAGCCCATAGCAGCGAGCTTGTGTTATGATGAGCTCAACAAATGGCACATAGAGAATGACACCTGTGCCCCCAGTTCATTGCCAGTACCCTAGCTGTCCCCCTTTGGGTACCCTCCAAACCACCACCCGAGGGGAACAACTATTGTTTTTTGGTATTTTCCCCTTTGTGATTGTGTGAGGCTGAGCACAGAGCCTCATGCATGCTGGGAAAGTGCTCTACCACTGAGCCACACCAACAACCCCCTTCTTACATTTTTTTTTCCAATCTTATTGATATATAGTGGACAAATGAAAATTATATAATGTTGGTAAGAATGTGGACAAAAGAGAACCCTTGTGTACTGTTGATAGGAGTGCATATTAATACAGTCACTGCAAAAAAACACTATCGTGGTCCCTCAAAAAAATGAAAAAGAAAAAACGGAGGAGGAAGAGAAGGGGAAGGAAAAGGAAGAGGAAGAGATGAAGAAGGGCCTCTAATCTCGGTACTCTGAAAGGTTGAAGCAGGAGGATCTGAAGTTCAAGTCCACCATGGGCAATTTAGCAACTTAGTGAGACCTTGTCTCAAAATTTAAAGGGCTAGGGACACAGCTCAGTGTGAAGACCCTGGGTTTAGCCATCACTATTGCAAAAGTAAACAAATAACTACTAATTTATTTAAAGAATTAGAAGAACTCTCACATAATTCAGCAGTTTTGTTTTTCATATATATGCAAAAGAAATGAAGTCAGTATCCTGAGGTGACATCTGCTCTCTCACTTGTTGCCACGTTATTCACAAGAGACAAGGAATGATAGCTATTTTAATGCTGTCGGGGAAAGGGGTTTTCCTTTAGTTAAGGCCCTCCCTAAAGTTAAAAGTAACCCTTAAGGTAGCTTTTGAAGGACCTCTCTTTTTATCACCTGTGGCAGTGCAGCTGCTTCTTGATGAGTCACACCAGAAGGTTAATTCCATTCCTTCTGGGAGGTGGGCAAAACGGGACCCTAGCTTTTCCTAGATTACGGTATTTTTATTGAGAGAAGGAAGGAGGTAGTCAAGCAAGGCTTGACTTATTTTCGATTTTTCGTAATCCTGAGGGGCTTTTTTCAGGATAGAAGGAAAATTAATTGTTCATTTTTCTGGATTGTATAAGTCAACAGAGTTTTTCAGGACCTCAACTCTCAATAAGAGGTGATACAGGACCAGAATGCAGACATCCTAAACAATGATAATTTATGTGAATTTCTGTCAAACGCTCTGGAAGGTTTTGTTTGTTGGTTTGGATTTATTTGGTGGTTGTTGGTTTGTTTGTTTTTTTAATCAAGCAAAAGTTTCAGATTGACATTGGAGAAAGCAATGAACATACTTCTATCTGCATGAGGTTCAAAGTTGGAAGCTTTTATGCTCTGAAAATGAGTCACCACCTGCTGGTTCCTGCCCTGACCAATTGTGCTTCCCATGGAGGCTGCTGTGGTGCTTCGAAAGCCAGAGCCTGGTTTCCAGTGTTCATTTATTTAATCACTATTCATCCAGCCATCCAACAAATTCCTGTGCCAGTCATTCACACATGTAAGGTACTCTTCTAGGCATTCAGACTCTGTTACTGAACAAAACTGATTAAGCCCCTACTTTAAGACAGCAAATATGCTTGCTGCACACTACAGACAGACAGTAAGTACTGTAAGAAAATGATACAGACAACCAGAAGCTGGTGAACTCTGGAATAGTAGAGAAAGATTAATAGGAAGTGAGGGGAGCTACGGACTGAATGCTTACGTCCAAATCCGTATGTTGGAGTTCTCACCCCCCCTGAGATGGAATTAGGACGTAAGGCTTTGCTTGCAGTGCTGGGAATAGAATTAAGGGTCTCATCCCTAAGTGGCAAGCGTCCTCCACAGAGCTATGCTGCCAGCCTGAAAGAGGGTAAGGCTTTGTAAACGCGATTGGATCGTGGAGGCGGAGTACTTGTAAGTGTGATTAGAGCCTACACAAAAGCGATCTGGGGAGATTTTTCACATTCTTTTGAAGAACTTAGCAATTTTTAGCCAGCAAGGAACCTTTGCCTCCAGAACTGGAAGAAATAAAAATTTCTGCTGTTTATAAGCCAGGCATTCTGTTAAAGCTTTGTGAGCTGAATATGATAAAGTGGTAAGTAAATAGCCTGAGCGAAGGCATGCCAGGCCTGCTCTTTGCTGAGAATAAGAGTGAATCCACTGTGGAGGAAACAGAGAAGGGAGAGATGTGGAGGAGAGATGCAGGTCCAGATCGTGCAGGACTTAGAGAGAGATGATTGGCAAGACCTGTTTTATGCATGAATGGGAAAAGGCATTGGAAGGCTTGGGGAGTGGAGTAGCAGGTCTTGACCCACAGCATGAGTAGGCCACTTGGGTGGCTTGATTGAGAGACTGAATGGAACAGAGACAGAGAAGAAGGGAGACTAGTTAGGAGATGGTGTTAGTATGGTACCAAGTCTCTCACTTGGTCAAAGTGGGTTTACAAGTAGTGAGAACTTCCAAACTGAACTACATAGGGAGAATCCTGCCTTCACACCTGTTTCTCTCACCTGAAATCAAACACAGATGGCAAAGCATGACAGTTATTGTCCCTGTAGGTGGTTTAGAAGCTAGAAGACTTGGCATCTGTCATTCTGCTGCCCATGGGAGTGCCATTCCTATCACCCATGAGCAATTATGCACCACTGCTATCACTGAAGGGGAGGTAGCAGCTAGGAAAGGCCACAAGCATCATTTCCCCCCTAGTTGTACACCTGTACAATAAACTAAAGCAGCCTTTGAAAAAGCAAAGGCAATATAGAAACATAATAGGAAATTAATACCAGATTGCAATACTGATTGAAATTTGTTTCCAGAATATAATAGTATATACTAATTCCAAGTCCTCTGACTCACTGTATTTGGCCATTCTGTGATAGAGAGCAGTAATAGATATCATTTATCACCTCCTTATCAGTGGGGCAACTACTGTGTTTACCAACATCATCATACTAATTAATTGCATTTCTATAGTTACCCTACAAATTAAGTATCAATATCTCCATTTTAGCAGTGAGGAAATTAGCCTCAGTAAAGTTCAGAAATGTGCCCAAACATGGGGCTTGTCAAAGACGAAGGTGATGCATTATGTTAACCACAAACTGATGTCGGAAGCAAGCCCTTAAGCCCTGTGCTCTCCTCCTTTTGTCATAAGAAATGATCCTGATGTCCAAGGTCAGTGTTCCAATTGAGATTAAAGCTTTGTGTGTAAATTAAGTTACTTTCACTTCACATTAAATCTTTATTCCTGTTTTCCCAATATTCGAAGGGGCTAGTAAGACCTGCTACCTATATAATGCACTGCTGCAAAGCCTAAGAAATATACTGCATTAAACCTTCAGAGAATATTTTATCAAATAGTTGCAAAGGTTACAGATAGTTGACTCTTTGAAGTAATGATGTTTTGTTAGGACTACATCATTATAAAAATATATAGAGACATGTGCTGCACTGTAAAAATCAACACTTTTCAGAATTTATTCTCTGTGTACAGACTAACTACATGAAATCTCTGCCAGATATGTCTTTGCCTGTGGCTGGAGGTCAGGAGCTTTTAATATCTTACTAGCCACTATGTGCCATTTCAGGTGCCTGATTGAATTATAATCTGTGTGAATTCTATCAATCTTATTGCAGAGATAAACTCTTGTTTAGAACCAGCTCTTTGTGGAGACACAACTACTTCTGATAATAGCCAAGTAATTCTCCTTTATCAGTTGCTCAGGGCCCGATCCGGAAATCAAAAAAGAGAGCTCTTTCAATAAAGATTCCAATCTCTGGGAAACAAGTCGAGCTCTGACACACAGCATTACCATCTCATTCTGCCCGTTGCAGGGCCGAGAGGCTCTCTGAGTTTGCTGTGTGCCACTCAAACACAGGGAGTGAGTAAGAAGTCGGATCCACTACATGAATTTCTCTATAATGAGGGCATGAAATCACACATATGTTGCTGTCTCTTTTCATACCACTGTAACAATCACAGAGCTAGAATATCTTGCAAAGGGAAATATATTTGTAATTAGCTTCTGAAATGTAGGTGGTCAAGTAAGAGAGCAGATTATTGTAGTATAATGGCTTCATAAGCCGGTTACTAGATTGTAGCACTGTGGAGTGGGACAACTAGGACTTAAGAAATGATGTCATATGCCTTTCAGAAACATTCTCGCAGTTGGCTGCAGCCTGCCCTGGGAATCCAGAGACCTGCATTCTATACTTGGCAGAGGCACTGTGTCTGGCATTTGGTTTCCACATTATAAAATTGAAAATCCTGAACTAGATCTGAGTTTGAAAACTGAAAGCCCAGAGGCTGTATATGTTTAGCTTGATTCACATAAGGTAGTATTTTTTTAAAAAAAATACCATGCCAACATTAGAAAAATTGAGTGGTTTCACTTAAAAGTTTGAATTAACTTGAAAAGCTTTTGGGGAAAAAAATCTAATAGTCTAGAGGTATTTGACCTGAAATACCAAAGAGCAGCAGTATGTTAGCACAGTCTGTGAGCTGGTTGGAGGACACCAGCCAGTTGACACCAGAGACCCCATCACTCCTGAGGTACTTTGCTTCATGCCCTTGTACTACATGTCCAGCTCCTGTGTGGGGTTAGACACGAACTCAGATGTTGTTTCAAGATCTAAATATAAGTTGTTGCAGATAACACCATTAAAAATTCAGCCAAATATAGCTGAGCTTTGAAGCAAATGAATATTTCTTTTATCAAAGAATGTATCAAAAATGAAGCTTTGCTTTATTTATTGTTTTAATCAGTAATCATGACTTACGAGTAAGGAACTTGATAGAAGCTAGATTATTTGTGTGGGGAAGTGTTTGAACCTATACTCATCAGTGGAAAAGTTTTAAAGGCAGAAATTCATAAATACAGGATGATAAAAGAGGTGCCTGTAATTAATTAGTCTACCGATGTCAGGGTCACCTGATGGATGACATGACCTGTGGAGACAGAATGAACGGTAAACTTTTTTTCACCTAGCAAATGATAATGCTGTGTATGCCCAAAGTTATTTTGCTAATGGTCTGTGCAACCCTGCTGGTTCTGTTCTTAGATTAATTTTAAGCCACTATTCCTATTTACATTGCAATTCTTAAAAATCTTCAACTCTCAGGATGTTTAGTCCCCAGTTCTCTAAGACTAGTATTTTTTTTTTCTTTCTCTCTTTTTAACCTAGTTAAAAACTTGCTCACCTATGTTCTCATTCCAAATTCTTCTATTTGGAAGTAAAATTTTGAGATGCAGATTTATACACTTCTTATTTCCTAACGGTTAGTTTCTAGGATAGGATTTGTGGACAAATAATAATTTATATTATTATATTGTTACTATATTATTATAATGATTTATACTAATTTATTCCTACCAAGAAAGATCCTACAGAAGATCTTTCATGATTGTGGAGAAATCTGAGCCCAGACACAGCTCTCTTCTCTGGCTTTCTGCAAACGCCATCCTGCTGGCTCTGAGGTGTCTGTCCCCGCGTCTGGTGGGCCAGTCCTTCAGGCAGGCTCTGGTTGCTAACAGTACCAGTTGGTTCGCTATTTTCCAAGTGCCTTTCTCATTCTCAAAGTATAAATTTACTGATCATCTTGAAGCCTTACTGACAAAGTTTGAGACATTTTACTTGAAACTCATCTTTTTATCTTTGGAAAATTTAGAATTCGTAGCTCTAGAATTCTCTTTTCAAGTCCAAAAATAAAATGTAGAAACCAAAGAATTTTTGTCCAAATACATGCCAATTTAAAAATGAAAAACGGGGAGGGGGGAGAGGAATTTGGATGTGTTATGTACGTGTACCAGCTTCACACAGGGAATGGAAACCTTATGTTGTACAAACATGTTCAAAGTGAAAACAAGGAAGGAGATCAAGAGATGAGGGAGGGGGAAAAAGGAAAGGGAAAAGGGGTTTAAAACAGGAATTAAGGGGCTGGGGAGATAGCTCCGAGGCACAAGTGCCTGCTGGGCAAGTGCAAGGTCGTGAGTTCGAACCCTGGTCCCACAAAAAAAAAAAAAAAAAACAACCAGGAATTAAGATGTGTTATCTTTGTATATGTACTACACATGTACTCATAAACTAAAATTTTAAAAAATGAATACAGAAGGCTGTTGAGGTTTTTCACATTTGAAATTCTGAACAGTTTTGCTTTAATAAATAGATTTTGAAATGATAAATATATTCATATGTATATGGATCAGCTTTGTATTTTGCATTTCTGCACTCACATAAACTGTCCTCGCTGAATGAAGCAGATTTTCCTCCCAAAGTTACTGGGATTTGGCTTTGGTGTTCACCTTCATAAATCATGTAGATGAGATCCATGGCTATTCCCAACCACACAGGATAAAAATATCTTGTAGCTTACTGCAGCTTCAAGGTCAAGAGGCTGGTACCTTGCAAAGTTGTGAATTCTTGGACGTTTCATTTTAGAAAGAGCTTTACCTACTCTCTTCTCTCCTGTCTCTCCTTTTGCCATTAGAAGGAACTGAGCTGCTAATAGTCATTTATTCTTGTGGTGACTGACTAGTGACATTTGGAAAGAATCAGTCCCTGTCAGGGAATTCTGGGTTATGCCTGCAGTTTTAAAATATCATCCTAAGGTTTTGTTTCTTGCTGCAGGAACTTACAGCCAATTAACTAGAAAGCAAGAGAATACTTCAGGGACCTCAGAAAGGATCCTAGCTTCTGAGAATTAACCTTTTAAAAATTTTTCAGAGATTTTTGGTGTTGGAAAGAAACGTTGGATATGACCATGTCTGGTGGTTCTTCTCTGAAGGTCCGTGGACTGTGGCTTGCGGGAGGGTGGTAAAGGCTGGCTTGGTGCTTCTGAAACTCTTCTGGGCTCAGCTGGCTTTGAACCCTTTCCCTTAAATATGATACTCGGTAAGAGTGGTCAGTGTCAAGGGAGGCAGGAGGACATAACCAGCAGTCCTCAACTTGGGTGAGAAAATATCTCGCTTGTTAGAAATGTGGCCAGTTGACAAATATGTACTAATCAATCATGCACATTGTGCAATACCTTATACCTCTGTTTCTGAAAGTTAATCTTGTTTTTTATTTGTATAGGAACAGCAAACCATGTTCAAGGAATCCATGCACTCTGTTCCCCACATGATTTGGTTGTCCTATACGTTTCTCTTCTGGGAATTCCTTCTAGCTCCAGACCCAGACTCCATCCTGTCCAAGTGTTTCTCTCTCCTCTCCTCACCTTGACTTAACCTTCCTGCTTTCCTGCCAAGTGACACAGATGTTTGTTTCAGATTCTGGTCCAGGTACTCAGGTGGTACTAGGAAGAGTTTCCAGTGTAAGACTTCTTTCAGCTCCCCTTACTGTAGGACAATCGCCATCCAAATAAAAAGCCCCATTGTCCTAGAATGAACCATTGTTCCCCCTTGTTCTGTGATATAACCTTGAAAATGTCCTTGACACTCTTTCATGAGTAGAGGTTTTAAAAACACACTCCCAATACCTTTTAAATACATCTTTCATCCTGCTTCCCGTAGAAGCAGACATTGAGGAGCTATTGATGCCACCCTCCAAGTCAAAAACTCTTCCTCATTAATTTTTTATGAGTGCAAACAGACAAAGAATGAAAAAAATAGTAACATATTTTGCAATTTCCGGCTGCTGGGATCTCTACGACCATAGACATACTTCATGTTCTTATCACACCTAGACAGGTGGTACTTTTATTTTGTGTTTTCTCCTAGCAGTGGTGGTAGGACAGAGATGTTGCTGAGCCTGGAGTGGTTAGGAAACACAGCCAATGTCACAAAGCCAGTTATTAAGAGAACGACATGCTTTAACCCTTCTCTAGTTACTTTATGAGTATATACAATGGATAGGACTGCATGCCATAACTAACCTTCACTTCCAAAGGAACTGAGGGAAGTATAACAAAACAATGATTTTTGTAAATCACTGATTTGCAAATTATGTAGCCCAGTGCCTGGCACTTAGTAAAACCTCAGTAAATGCTAGCAAGAATTATTTCCTCAGTATAACGTCTTTCAGAAATTTCTTTCAGGGAGAATATTAATGATCCATTATTTCTTCCTTGTGAGATCCGATGTTATTGACTTATTGCCGCTGGGCTTGGCATGTTGAGCCCTGTCTGTTTATTAATGTGATGAGGTGACTTACGGGGAAGAAGAGTCCCTGCTGCATAGTGGCAATAATTAGTGTGTTGTGTGGCTGCAGGAACCCATTGCTAGCTAGTGCTGCTTTCTTTCTTGCTTTCTCTCTCTCTTTCTTTCTTTTCCTTTCTTTAAAAAAAAAAATCTCATTACATAATTTAACAATCATTTTATTCCATAGTGCAATGAAAGGAATTTAGCAGCCTTCAGCTAAAGCTGAATGGGGAAGCAAATTATAGAAATCACTGACATTAGTGCCTGGCTAGAGTAGAATTGTTTCCTGCTGAATATTTGAAAGTGTTTTGTCCGATCTAATTTTGGAAGATTGGAGCCACTGGGCTTCCACTGTTTTCCTGCAAACCATAATTATGTGGCCGAATAGAGCTCTGTGGTGGCACAGCTCTCCAGCTGATAGCAGAGCAATGGGTGCATTCACAGGAGGTCCAGTCACTGGATTTTTCAAAAAATGGTATTTGGAGAAAAGGCACAGATGTGTTTTGCTCACTTGAGAAATATTCCCTTTGTTCTATGCAAGTATATTTCTGCATTTCCTCCTGTTGATGTTGAACCATAGTCTGCTACACAATGGGATTTTCTGTAACTTGCATTGTGGAGGATCTCACAAAACACACAAAAGTAGGAAGAGCAATATATGTAACACTCATGGGCCCCAAAAGAGCTCCCGCAGCCCTCAACAGTCAGCGGCTAACCCGACTCCCACCCACATGCCCATCTATTCCCTTGTACTTTGATTTTAATTTATTATTATTATTATTATTATTATTATTATTATTATTATTTGTCTTTTTTGAGACAGGGTCTCGCTATGCAGTTGAGGCTGGCCTTGAGCTCACTTTTGTAGCCCAGGCTGGTCTTGAACTTGTACCAATCCTCCTGCCTCAGCTTCCCGAGTGCTGGGATTACAGGCGTGAGCCACCACGCCCAGCTCCCCTTGTACTTTTAAAATAAATGTTACTTAAAATATTTTAAGTTCTACGATTGTGAGGACAATATGCAGTATGTCAACTTTCAAAGAAAAGAAAGGGGAAAAGAAAAAGGGGGAAAAAAAAGTAATGTTGATTTACAAGGGTAAATGTTTAATTGTTTGATCAATCTTATCTACCATAATCTAAACTGATCTAATGATGAAAATGTAATATAACCATTGTTAAATTTAAACAATAAAAAAATTAAAAAAATATTTTAAGTTCTAACAAAATACCTGTAATCGTGGATTTATCTAAATTTTAAGCATTTGATATACCAAAATATTGTGCAACCCTGACCACTGTTCCAGAACTTTTTAAAAACACCCCTAAAAGAAACTTTGTATCCATTGAGGTATCGCCCCTACTTCCCCAAGTCCCCAGTCCCTAGAGGCTACCAGTCTGCTTTCTATCTCTGTGGATTTGTCTATTTTGTGTATTTCACATACAAATGAAATGGACTTATAATATATGATCTATTTTATCTGTCTTTTTTCATTTAGCATCATGCTTTCATGATTCGTCCATGTTAGAACATACTTCATTCTTTTCCCTGGCTAAATGCTGTTCCATTGCATGGATCTACTATGTTTTGTTTGTCTACCGTCATCTATTTATAGACATTTTGGTTATTTCCACCTTTTGTCTATTTTGAAAAGTGCTGTTGTAGACATTTGTATACAGATTTTCATTTGAACATCTATTTCCAGTTTGATAATAACTAGAAGTTAACTTACTGCATTTTATATGGCCCCTGAGAATTCCAGCTTCTCTGTATTTTCAAAAGTATAGCTATCTCGGCCATTGCAAAGTGGCATCTCATTGTAGTCTCCATATGCATTTTTTTAATAACTAAAGAAGTTGAACATCTCACATGCTTGTCACCCATTCCTTTGTCATCTCTGGAGAAGTATGTGTTCAAGTCCTTTACCAACTTTTAAAATAGATTGTTTGCCTTATTGTTGTTTGATTATAAAAATTCTTTATATGTTCTGGATGCTAGCTGTTTATCATATACAATTTATAAACTTTAAAATATTCTGAGTTTTTCTTTATTAATAGGATTCTTCAATGCACAGAAGATCTAGTTTGATGAAATAGAGTGTTCTTGTTTTTAGTCACTGGTGTTTTTGTTGCTATAGTTAGGAAGATGTTGCTACAGTCCAAAACACAAAGATTACTCCTGTGCTCTTCTAAGAGTTTTATAGTTTTCACTTTTATATTTAGAGTTTTGGTTCGTTTTGAGTTAATTTTTTGTTTAACATGTGAGGTAATGGATTGATGTCATTGTTTTTTGCATGTGAATACATTCATTTGTCTCCGAATTATTTCAACAGGAGGTCATCATACGGTTTTGTCCATGACTTCATCAGTATATTCCACTAAAAGATCATAACTTTTTTACTTAATCAAGGAACAACTGCATCACTTTTTAAAATACTGTATTTCTCAAAAATCATCAAATATTTAAGTCTGTATGTAAAGTGGAATTATCTCAAAATTTTTTTTTTTTTTTTTGTCTTTTAGAGACAGGGTTTCACTGTACAGTTCAGGCTGGCCTTGAGCTCAGTTTTGTAGCCCAGACTGGTCTCGAACTCTCACCGATCCTCCTGCCTCAGCCTCCCAAGTGCTGGGATTACAGGCATGCGCCACCACGCCCGGCTATCTCAAATATTTTAAAAGCTAGCTCTTTATAAAATAAAGTACATCTGTTGCTATTTTTTGGTGTATTTTTAAAGTG